>VZRR01001874.1:110000-132115 GCA_013398015.1 Oreocharis arfaki
AGAAATAGGTCAATAAATACAGATGCAATTCTTAAGTATCCAGATGTGAGAAAGGTAGGCAAAAGTTCAAGTTAGTTTTATATTAGGTCAGAACATGCAGTCTTTTCCTTTTTGACAAAAGTATGCAAACTTGGCTGAACAGTCAGTTTGAAAAGTTAGTGTGCATAGAAGGAGATATGAATGTAAAAATATAGATAATGACAAGCATTGAACCTTTTGTTTTGGCTAAAATTTAAAATAATTTAAAATTTTTCATTCAGCAATACAAGTTGCCTTTAGTTCCTCTGGGATACACACTTCAGTAAGTGAATCACATAACTTTTTTCAGACATACCTGTCCCCTTGCTCCTCAAGGGAATTTGCAGTTCTCTTTCAAAAACAGCTGTCTGTCACACAGGTTGATTAAAATGAACTTTTTTGGAACCTGAAAGTAGCAAAGCAACTAATATTGTCTGGAATTAAATCAGGTAACCTTGATCAAACAATTAACTCATCCTCTGTTAAATCAGTATTTACTGATGCTAATACTGGAACTAGTTCCAGTAGTTGGAATTACAGCCACTGATTTAGTGTCTTTATTATTAGTAATTAGGCTCCCATCTTTCTCCAGTTCTGTTTCTCAAAGCTAGTACTTGGCTTACTTGTAGAAACTGGCCTAGATGATACGCAGAATATGCACTCTGTACACAGCTGAAGGTGCTTTGTAAGGCTGAAGGCCCTCTCTGGTTGTGTGACTCCACAAGGACTGAAACAAGTTCAGGTGAGTGTTGCCACAGCCCAACGTAGACTGACTGCTGTGGAGCCACAGCCGAAGACTATTTTAGCAAAACCAGTTTTGCTGATGTAAACTCTTGTAAAAAACAGGGAGAGTTCCAGCTGCTGCATTATCAGTATATTCTCGATGGAATTTTTCTTGCGATACAGCTGCAATGGTCCTTTTGTGGCAGCTTCAGTTCACAGAGATTCTTGTCAACCCAATAACATTCTGTGCATCCTCAGCACTTCTAGTAGGGCACTTAAATGTGACAGATTGTGAATTAATTTGCACTGATGCACTAATGTGGTCATGAAGCTCTCCACTAGACCTTTATTTATTCTCTTCTCATTGTATAATATATTCTTTGCTTCTTGGCTCTGATTATGTTCTTTTGGATGTTAAATTCTCCTCAATCTTATATAGGCTGATCTTATTCTTACTCTTGTTTGGGGAAGGATTTTCTTCAGCATGATCTCAGGTGTGCAGTAGCATCTCAGTGTTTGTTCTGCTCCTGAACTAGCTGAAGAGAGAAATTGTTACAGTATTTTTCAGATCCTGAAGGATGTTGTGGTTCATATCTAGTATTATGTAATGTAACATATATCTAATGAACGTACGTAATAAAGTGGGAGATGCAATGGCAGAATTGCAGTATCAACAAATACTAAAGTTTGATAATGGGATTGCAGTGTAATAATTACTATAGAACATCATATTAGACTAGGTTAATATTTCTCTGACCTTCAAACTTACTTACATTACTCTTGAATCTATGCTTGTTAGCAAAAAACATCCTGCTCCCAAGTATGGGTTCGTTACTAGGATTAAAACATGGATTCCTTTTCCTTTGAAAGATAGGAAATAAAGAAAATTGTTGTAATATAAATACGGAACTGTTACTTTTGTCTATGACCTCCAAACCAGCATCAAAAAATACTCATGATATATTATAGCTAAATTCAGCATTTCCTGGATACAGTTTTTTCACAGTGGTTAAAAGCCTTTTTTTATAAAACTGCATATTACCTTCCAGGCCTGTGACTTTTGGGTGGGGGGCTAACAGTGATGTAACTTTTTACTGAAATAGAACCAGATTAACACAGTCACTTGATTGTTAATTGCAGGCTGGCAAAAGAAAAAGTCATGTATGAAAAAGAAGCAAAACAGCAAGAAGAAAAGATTGAAAAAATGAAAGCTGAAGCATGTGATGATTATGGAATTAAGAAGCAGGTAAACTATCCTAGAACTTGTTTTATAAAATCTTTTTTTGTTTTCATTTTATCATAGTCATCTTTAGATAGAGGAATCTCCTGTACTTTTTTCCAGACTCTTGTTATAGAAACACTAGACTAAAATCCTGTCAATTACAGAAGTCATAAAAAAACAGCTGTTGAAATTTCTTTAAGGTGTTAAACTGCAAGAATTATAGTATATATATGTATGTGGATTACTTATGCCTTGGTATCAGGATGGCTGTTACTCAGTAACTGTGTGTGAGGCCATCATGAACTCTTTCTCAGAAATACTAAGAATGTGTAGTAAATGCATGGTCTGGATGGATATAGGTAAATGAAGTGCTTGCTGCTAAGTGCAAATGTTACAGCAAAGGGAGAATGCCTGATCGTTAATATGAAGGGGAAACATTTCAGCTCTTGAGTACACCAGTATCCTTCTGGTAAAATCACAGACCTCAGAGAAAGAGTGCAGTGGGTATGCAGATGCAGAGCTGCTGGATTTTGTAGTGAAGTCATAGATTAGGAAGTAGCATGCTGTACTTTGGTCTGCTCAAGAGTATGGTTTAGTGTCAGTGTTACAGTATGATTACATTTTTTCTTGGAAGGTTTCCCACAAGGATAGTGGTTGCAGACAGTTGATGCATACCCTTTTGGAAGAAAAAGTGTCGCATTTCCTGCTCATGGGGAGAAGGCTTGGGTTTGGGAGATCGGTGTTTATTCTCTACAGAAGTGTGAAATGTCTGTGTTTTCACTGTGGTCTTTAATATTCTTTCAACTAACTATGTTACCTTTTGATTACTTTTTTTCCCCAAGTATTTCCCAGATGCTTTCTCTCAAATCTTCACAGAAATCAAAACTGTAAACTAAAATTATTTTCACTTAGTAGTCATAAACATAACTTTCTGATGTCCTGTCTTTATTTTTAAACAATGGAAAAATAGGTTAAACAGAATTCAATAACAAAATTAACAAAAGATAGGAGAACAAGCTAAACCAACTTTTTTTAGTAAATTCATGTTTCAGTTCATATGTTTATGTCCTGCCTTGCTTTCATTATGCCATGGGAATGAAATACAAATAAAGAATTTGTATACAAATAAAGATTTATATTTATAGAGTGGAGCTGTCTTCTGCCTCACCAGACTGAGACTTGAAGATCCTACAAAACAGTAGCTTTTCTGAAGATCAGGTGCTAACAAGAACTAGTGAATTCAATTCCTATTTTTAGTGTTGCCCATTCATCAGATTATTTGACTGCATCATGGTATTTCCACAGTATCCTGCAAGATATCATGAAAGTCAAAACCAGCAATGGCTGTGAACTTCTGCTGAAACTAAATGTTACATACCACTTGAAGGTATTTTCAGAGACCAATGACAAAAGCCTTCACAGAAAACAGTCTTGATTCATTCAGAAATTGCCTGATCCACTTTGAAAGCAATTAGTTCCTCCAATGACATTCACTTCTTGTTCATTTAGTGCACTTTGCATTCTGGAAATTGTTAATATTTTAGGTTATTAAAAATTTAAAGGAAAGTTACATAGTACCAGGAGAGTTTGCTCAGAACAATATTTTGGTGAGATGTTTTTCAGAAAAAACATCTGTAGGTTACACATTTTAAGAATTTCCTCTGAGAGTTAATAATCTCTAATTTCTGTTCTAAGGTGAATAACTCTTGAAATACAGTTGTAGTCTTTATTTTGGTAATGAAAAGTAACATTTGGGGTATGGGAACAAATTCAGTCACTTGAGACTAGGAGAACAGTTTTAACTGTTAGTTTAGCTGAGGAATTAACTAAATCATATATATGGGTGTATGTATATTTATATATTTATGCACACACACAAATCAATCCAGAGTTCAGGGAGGGATTCTCAAAAAGCTTTAAAGCAATACTTTCTCTTGATGTACTGCTGTTTACATTTAGCTTTCTAGTTACAACTCAGAACATAGTTTTACATACAGAAGTGAATATGGAAGGTTTCACTTTAAAGTGAGTAATGCCATTCCTACAGCGTATGTAGTCTTTAGAGTGTGTCTGGTCTGTAATGAGGGATCAAGTCCCTTTGTAGAACAATAGGGTGTGACTCAGTATTTTTCTCTTAACTCCTTATGCAGTGGGGCAACTCATGGTTCCAGTGAAGTTAAGTGTTCTGTAGCTGAGGCAGTGACCCTCTGTGGTGGTTGGCAGTTGTTAGACACTAGCCCTCGTCTGAACTGTCCAGAAAGGCTTGCATAATGAGGAGAAGGTTCAATACTAGAAAAAGAAAAAGGACAGTTTTCTTGCAATCCTGGTAGATGCTGACCAAAATTATAATTTGTAAATTCCATTTTAGTGTGCAAGAAGACTTCGTTATGGTAACAAATATTAAAATAATTTTGATTTATTCCACCAGGTGCAAATGCTGCTTATAATTTCTCTGGGTAGGAGGAAGTAGTGTAGTTCTACCTCCCTGCGGATTTTGTCATAATGAAGTCTTAGTTTCTACACAGGTGTAACAATTCTTAATATATGAAGACTTTCCACAGAACTTCATAATACTACTGCAATAGAAAATTTTCACACAGTATCATTTGAGCGCAGACTAATGGTAGAAACCTGTAGCCTTCTGTATTTTTGTGGTTGTTGATGTGCATATATAAATAAACGTCCTTTCACAGCTCATACTTCTCTCTTGAGATGTGTGAGTGGGGGGAAAGCAAGATATCTACTCCATATTTTCTCTCTCTGGGATTGTAGATATACTCTGGTGGTTTTGCTAACTGGCAGCATTTTTACTGATAAGTGAAATTTTCATTTTTTTAAACATAATTCTACAGTTTCAAGTTACTTCTTGGGTAATGTCATTCCTAGATGAATTAAAAGTCCAATGGATTTAACATAGAATTTAATCTTTGTGTGTTAAAAAGTACGTAAGTATATAAAGTACATCTTGCTAATACACAGGTTTTTTCAAGTATTTATGAAAACTGCAATATTTCTCTTGCTTTGTTGAGTGCCTTCTGAGACAGCTAAAAAGACATGCATTTGGAAACTGTTTACTATTTTGGAAAATAATGTGGAAGATGGTAATTTGCTGCTAATCTTGTTACTGGAGAACTTCTTGCTGAAAGGAAGGTTTTAATGTTCTAGAACTTTTTAAATTTTAAATGTCTGATTAGCTTCAAAGAAGTATCCTGGTTAGTTCAGTTTGCTTTTTACTTTCTTAGCTCTTTCCAACTCCCCACCTGGTTGGTTCAAAGTTTCATTCTTCTCTCAGGTCGACTAAGATTAGATTAAATGTACAGTTTCACATCAGTCTCGTTATTTGCATAATTAGTTTTTCTGCCCCCTATGAATAGATTATCTTTGTTTAATAATATGAATTCTAGCTCTAGATGCTTGGTAAAGAGGCAGAAGAAATGCAAGTGAAGATCTAATGCTTCTCCTTATGTATTTGGACAGTGTCCTTAACAAGCGCAGTTTGTTTCCTGAGAATTCCAACAGCAACTTGGAGTTTTCTGGACTAAGTACAGAATAGTATTCCTAACATAGACCTGGTATTAAAGATGCATTCAAAGTTTCTGAAAGAATCTAAATTATAAAAAAAGCATTACTGTGATCCTCCTTTTCCTTTCTGTTTTCCAGAGAGTGTTTTCCTTTTTATCTAGGCAAATATAAGTACCTTTTGGATTCTAGACTTTAGGTCTTTTATGTCCTAAAGTGATTTGCTTTAGAAGAAACAGCATTAGCCCTTACCTGAGAGGAGCTGTGAAGAAAACTCATTTGAAATACCAAGGTATTACATCTAGAGGGTTTTCTCCTCCTCCTTCAGCTTTCGTGCTAGAAGTGGTAGGTGGTTTGTTGTAGACTCATGGCCATTTCTTGAAGCACTCAAGCAGTGTAGAAACAAAACAGTGTTCTACAGTTTTTTATTGAAGCTTTCCATCAAAGTCCTTCAGGAGTCTTTTGATCAGTGTATTTGACAACTTGCCTACAGTAAGTCTGCTGTTGTGTCCTGTATTTGTGGATAGCTCAAGCTTCTTTTTGGCCTGAAAGGAAGTAGAACTCGTAAAGCTGGGTTTCTTAAAATTCTTGTGTACATTTGTGGGTTTTTTCCCTGTCCAAATTCACCTTAATGCTGTATCTCCTTTGAGTTCCTGCCTTCCCTATGCCCAGCTTCTTCGTCCATCGTCTATGCTGTACTACTCCCTATATCCGCACACCACCATCCTGGCTGAGGACACTGGTATTACCAAGACCCAGTGCCTTGATACTACTCCCTGTTTACTGCTGAGGTGAGAAGTGCTACAATGGTGGATTTAAGTTACAAATATGGATTAACCAACCACCAATCACACCATGATTTTTTTTTTGTGTGCTACAATCTCTTACTTAGTGGGATTACTAAATTTTGGAACCTTTGGTATTTGTGATACTTTGAGGTTGCCTTGTTTTTTTTTTTAGGTCCCTGTCCTTCCACCAGACACAGCTGTAATTAGTCAGTAGATTCCAAGTGTTCTACAGACTTTTTCAGGAAAAGTAATTCAAACCAGGAGCACTTGTTTTTTGCAAACAATTATCTGCATGTCCTTTGTTAACTCTCTCATCTTTGAGTAGATCCATACTGTTAGGATTATCTGTGCAACAGAAAACAGGCAAGTGATTATGTGACAGTATTTAAAAGCTAGACTATATATTCATATATGTGTATATAGTTGGTACATATACAACTCACTTACATTTGTCACAGTTTTTTAGCCTACCTCTTCTGTTTAGAACACCACTCTTGTCACATGAAACAATACTGCCATTATGCCCTGTGACCCAGTAGTATATCAGGCTGTCCTAAGAGCAAGGAGATCTCTATGGAGGTTTGGTGGGGGTTTTTTGGTTTTATTTTTGGTTTTCCTGGGTTGGTTTGGTTTTTTGGTTTGGTTTGGTTTGGTTTTTGTTGCTTTCAAATTATTTGTGGATCTGCACTATCTCTAAATCTCTTGGTTAGGTGTGGGTCAGCTGGGAAAAAAGCCCAAATCAACACACTCTACTTCTGTCTTTCTGAAGCTGATAAAACTGGTATCTCTCTCTCCCTCCCTCCCTCATTATTATTGCTTCATTTTTTAAAGTTATTAAATTGTTCTTATCTCAACCTGCACGATTTACCTTTTCTTCCTGTTATCTGCTCCCCATCAGGCTGGGGGCAGGAGCAAGTAAGCAGCTGCCTGGTACTTAGTTGCTGGCTGGGGTTAAACAGCAGTCCTTAGCTGGAGCTGGAATTGCCCCAGTCTCATCAGTGGAATTTGAGTAGCTGCAGTGCATGTCACAGGGACAGAAATGGCTATGGTGCCTGGCACTGGAGTTTGAGTGGCTATCGTGCTTGTTACCCTTACAGTTCTGTCGAATGTCGGGCAGAATTTTGATAGAATTTGGAGAACGAACGCTTGTAAAAGTCCAGTTCTAAAGCTTATATAATTATTTGAGCTTTGGACTTTGCTTTATTATGTATATTTGTAAAAGTATATAGTCTATATGGGACTGTCAGCATTAGTTGAAAAAAAAGTGGTTTTTGCAGAAGTTAAATGACAATGGTTCCACGAAATTCCTGTTCTAGTCTCCAGCTGTGTGCACCTACTGAATATAGTTCTAGGATTTATCATCCTTCTGATTTTTATTCATCATTGCATAACCATTGGCAAATATAAATAAAACTTGGGTAACACTTTGGCAGTCAGTCAGATGTTTCGAACAGAATGATTTGGGTAGATTTGTTCATTTCTTAGAGCAGGCAGGACTACAGCTTACAGATTCTAGATTTATATGCCTTCCCAGGTCTCTTATCCAGTGGCACATATCAAGTAAGTTACTAATTTCGTATCATCTGCCAGCTTTACAACACACAAATATTTAGCAATGCTGGTGCAAAGAAGTAATTATTGGATATACTCACTCCTGTAGGTATTCTACAGGAGTAGAGTATTGGATATACTCACTCCTGACAGGTATTCTATTCTAGTACATAAAGCAAAAGGCATCATCTCATGCAGTTTATGGAACACCTCATTCTATTGTTGTTTCATTGACCAATTAAAGTGTAAAATTAGAAACTGTCATTTTTTCTCTTAAAACCAAATGGACTAAGTGACACTTGAAAACATGGTGATAATGTCTTGTTTACATAAATCCTTCTTGAATACATAAATACATTCTTAGCTATAGCTTAACATCCCTTTTACAATGACCTTTTGGTACAGCAGCGCTAATACTAGCAGGACAATACCACACAGGAATAACAGAAAGAAATAAGCCATTTAAAGGGAAGGTTTTCTGTTGCAGGTTATCCTGAATGTAGATGTTTCATGATTAAATATCTAACAGATTTTCATTTCTAAATAGATTTAACATTACTGAACAACTCTGCACATCTTTTCTTCTCAGTGTTTGGTGTTCAGACCCAGAAATGCTCCATGAAATAAATGTTCCCTTTCTTAAAACTGACGTTGTTTTCTTTAGGAGGTGGCAGGATTTTCAGATTCAGTGGGGTGCCAGTTTAGTAATTTTGCTCAAAGTGCATGGTGAGAATAATCTTTATCCTAAAATGAAGCACAAGGATATGTAATAACTTTTTATGCATGATAAGCATCAAAAATATGAGCCTGCTGGTCTTTGCTTTTCATTTTTCTTTACCTTTGTCTTTCAGTCAGAGCCTCCTGCAGTCTGCACACAATGTGATCAATAACTCAATAACTTTTTTCATGCAGTAATTATCTCTATGGGGTATTATCTGAACATTCTTTTTCTTTATTACCCAAAAGATGCAGGAGATATTTATATAACCAGCTGATCCCATTTTGGATGAAGCTGCTTCATGACAGCAGGAGAAAGTTTGTTTTAAATAGACTTTTAACAAATGCTGAAAACCTCACTAAGCTGTACTTTTTTCCTAAGGGAAAGATTATTCTAAATACTGTCTTGCACTTAATACTTGATATGCAGTTAAGCAAATGGAAATGTCCTGTAAATTAACAGAGTTTTAAGCAATTATGCTAAGTGAATATCTTTTAAGAAAAGAAGCCTATTCAGAAGATAGGTGCAACTGTTCTAAAGTTCCTAGATAATGACTAGATTGTTGATTTTTCAGAGTAAAACCTTATCCTAGAAGATAATGTTTCTATCTGGAATATATTCTAATTTCACTGGCTTTTAATTTTCACAGATTGAGATCTTGCAAGAGTCACGAATGATGATTCCAGACTGCCAGCGCAGACTAGAAGTGGCACATGCAGAGCTTACTCAACTACTAGTGAGTATTGCACTACACCCCACTGATCAAGAAGTGCTGCAGTTCATAGGTGCACTTGGATAAACAACTGCAGCAAATTAAAACTGGATTAAAGAATTTGTTTCCATAGGTCCAAAGACCAGCATCCTATAAGATACCAGTATTTTGCTTTAGATAGCTTTGCAGTCTTTGCAGACTTGGTCTTCAGTCTGTGGAGACTTTGTGTGTTAGAAGCTGTCTTGAATGGAGTGTGCTCTTGTCGTACACTTACACCAGACTGGGAAAATGCACTCAGAACTCCTGTGCTAGTTCCATCATCAGAGTTCACCCACTTTAGGTTTTATACGTAGTATAAATGTAGATAATATGCTCGTAGGGGATTGAAGTTGTCAAAATACTTTCGTTGCTACTTTTATTCTGCTATGGACAACTCAGATGAGTCCTTGCTGAGTACTGCTTTATGTTTTATTAATGAAGTGAGCAGTACTGCCATGTTTTTTAAGATACAAATACTTGTGGGAATAAAGAGTATGTTGTACAAATAGATGCACTGAACCTATACTACGTTTGGAGATGATCATGCTTATTTTAAAAGCTGCTGTCTCATCAAGAATTCAGCTACATGTGTTGGTACACAATAAATGGTATTGTGAGACTGAAAATACACAGCCTAAATGATGTCCCAGATACAGTGATGGCTAAAATGCAAATACTTTTTTAATGGAAAAGTCAAGGTGTCCTAGTCTCGGGTAGTTTGCCTCTACTGTTTTCCAGAATAGTTGCTCAGTACCTGGCAGTATTTAGGGTTTTTTTGTCATTCAGCTAGTTACTTAACAGTTAGTCAGTCTAGATTTCAGTGGCATGCCGAAATGGTGCTATTGATTCATAGTATACAAACTAAAAACAAGGAATGGGAGCAGTTACTATTGTTGTTAAGAATTTGGAAGTCTTCATGTGTTGCTTTCTGTGCTTAGCTCACCTTCAATGCGTTGCTTTCTGTGCTTAGCTCACCTTCAATGCTTTCATCAAAATTTACTGTATTGTAGTATGGTTTTCAACTGTCAGTTTACTTAAGCATTTTTCTAAGAGTACTCTTGGTCTGAAGTTTGTTCTTACTGGTTCTTTGGCTTTAAATATTTAACACAGTAAAATAAAGGTATGTATAGGTCAAATCTCCTTGCACATGCACAGGCCACTATCTGGGACCTTAAGCAGGACAAAAAAGTTTACCTGTGCTTTGAGTAATATAGAATATGTATTTTCAAAAATTACATATATCACTCATTTCATAGAATGGTTTGGGTTAAACCTTTAAACTCCCTTGCAATGAGCAGGAACATCTTCAACTACATTGAAGCCCCATCCTTAGGTTGCTTAGAGCCCCATCCAGACTGACGTTGAATATTTACATGGATGTGGCATCTACCACCTCTCTGGGCAACCTGTCCCAGTGTTTCCCCACCCTCCCTATAAAAATTTTCTTTTTTATATCTAGTCTGACTCTATTCTCTTCTAGTTTAAAGCCATCACTCCTTGTCCTGTCACAACAGGCCATACTAAAAAGTCTGTCCCCACCTTTCTTGTAGACCCCCATTAAGTACTGAAAGGCTGCTATGACGGCTGCCCAGAGCCGCCTCTTCTCCCAGCTGAACAAACCCAACTCTCAGCTTGTCCTAAAACGGGAGGTTCTCCAGCCCTCTGATTATCTTGGTGACTTCCTCTGGACTCACTCCAACAGTCCAGAGGACTGTCCATGTCCTTCCTGTGCTGGGAGCCCAGAGCTGGATGCAGCACTGCAGGTGGGGTCTCAGCAGAGCAGAGCAGAGGGGCAGAATCCCCTCCCAGGCCCTGCTGGCCACGCTGCTTTGGATGCAGCCCAGGACACGTTTGGCTCTCTGGGCTGTGAGTGCCCATGGCTGGGTCGTGTCCAGCCTCTCAGCCACCAGCACCCCCAAGTCCTTCTGGGCAGAGCTGCTCTGATGTGTCCATGCCCCAGCCAGGGTTGCCCTGACCCAGATGAAGCACCTTGCACATAGCCTTGTTAAACCTCATGAGATTTCCATGGGCTCACTTCTCAAGCTTGTCCGGATCCCTCTGGATGGCATCCCATCCCTCAGGTGTGTTAGCTGCGCTACTCAGCCTGGTTTATCTGCACATTTACTGATCTTACTTTCTGTGTCATTAATGAAAATATTAAATAACACTGGTCGCCATACAGATGCCCGAGGGACACCACTTGTCACTGATCTCCATCCTGACATTGAGTCGTTGACCAGTACTCTGGCTGTGACCATCCAGCCAATTGCTTATCCAGTGAAAAGTCCACCCATCAAATCCACCTCTTTCCAATTTAGAGAGAAGGATGTTGTTGAGAGAAGGATGTTCACCTGACTGCCATGACTTTTCAGATGTCATGGAGAGGAGCTTGGCAACTGTGTCAGGCAATTCCCTCAAGACTCTGGGAAGCATCTTGTCAGGTCCCATAGATGTAGGTACATTCAGGTTCCTCAGGTGGTCATGAACCTGATCTTTACTTAGAGTGGGAGGGACTTTGCTCTCCCAACCCCTATTTTATAGTCTATCCGCTTGAGAGGTGGGGAAGGAAGCTGCCAGTAAGACAAAAACATTGCTGAGTACCTCTGCCTTCTCCTTATTTGTTAGCAGTTTTTTTACCTTCTTAAATTTAATCCCACAACAGGTATTCTCAGAGTACTCAAAAATGTTGTTTTTGATTACAGGAAAATGAAAAAGAATTGGAAGAAGCTGACGAGTATAAAGAAGCACGTTCCATACTGGAGTCAGTGAAGCTGGAAGCCTAGCTGTTTTCCAGTTCTCTCTTTATATGCATTAGCACGGGGTCCATTCCACAGTTTCATTTGACTATGGCTCGACTACTCTTTGACTTGCTAAAGTTCCCTTTATGCAAACTGGGCTTTCTCTAACTGTAAGGTGCATCAAAGAATGTTCTGAAACATTTGTGTGTTCCATATTCAGGCAAAATAGATATATTTCCAGTTCACGTCAATTAAAAAAAGAAAACTAAAGCCCATTTAAAGTTAGTGTAATAGTTAATATAGAGAACTTAAATCTGAACAGTTCAGGCTAAGAAACAGAATTTGGCTATGTGAGGGACCAGTAAATACTTTAGAATGAAACAGCATCGTAGAATGGTTTGGGTTGGAAAAGTTCCATCTAGTTCCAACCCCCTGACATGGGCTTTAGAAGCACCTTATATTTGAAATAATTTCAAGTCATTACAGCATAAAAATCTGTACTGAAAGAGAAAGTAGACTAAATGACCCTTGCCAGTCACCCACCTTTTTTCTGTGGTGCAATTTTTCTGTAGTTTTTTGAAGTATGTCCTCCTTGTTTATCTTTGAGTCCAAGACAAAATTAAAAGCTGACTCCAGATCTTTTTCAGTGAGCATGGAGCTGATTCATAGAGCCCAATTCATTCAATTTCCATTGATCAAAATTATTCTGCTTTTCAAGAAGCAGAATTTAGCAGGTGACTAGTACATTGTGAGTTGCATCTGCTAATAAGAGTTCTGGACTGAATGCTTTTCTTGAAAGCACCTTGGCCTACGTGATTTTTTTTGAACAAAGTTCAAACCCCAGGACATGAAAGAGAGCGAATGGGTAAGGGAACAACCTGCCTAGAAGACCATTAAAACATTATGTACAAAAGCTGTGGTTTTTTCAGAGTAGCTTCTCTAAAGCAAATAGTAAGTTCTGTTGATAAACAAGAAAGCTTTTTACATTAGTTTTTATAGTTTGAAAGTGTTCTGGCATGTTTCCTAAAGGCAACACAAAGCACAGTGTACCTTTTGTGTGGTGCTAAATTGAATACTTAATAAAATTCTTTGTTAATTTGCCTGAGTTTGAGTAAATTGTTGTTTCAGTACTTATTTATGTACCTTAAGCACATTTAGAGTAATGTCTACTTTTCCATCACTCTTAAGCACTGCTCTGACAGATCAACACCAAAAGGTTGCTGATTGAATCAGTCAGAATGATCTAGTTTTGAAGTGACCCTAGACCAGTACCATAGAGGGCTAAGAAGTGAAACCTGCTTTGACAGAGAGAACATGCATATGTCCTTACCAGCCTTGTGTTCTAGGCATGGAACTGCCAAGCGGACACTGCCTGGTTCACAGCACATACGAACTGCTATTGAGGAAAATATCTGTCCTTGGATACTCATTTCACCCAGTTTCTTCTATGGACCCTCACTGGGAAAGGTGGCTGGAGTGCACAAAGCAGGTCATGTTTTTCAGCTGACAGGTCACAGCATGAGTCTGCTTGCAGCCATTGAGTGGAGTGTGCTGAATAAACACTGTGCTGAAAAGGAGGTGTGGGGAGGTGCCAAGTTTGCTGGGTAAAACAGACTTGTTTTAAATAAAACTTGGTTTAAAATAAAAGACTTGGTTTAAAATAAAAATTACTCTTCTTCAGAAGAAAGAATACACATGTCTGGAAAACATGCCCATAGAAAAATGATGTGCAGTTGCTGAATACCCCAATAAATGTATATGAAAGCTTAAACAGGTGTGACCTATAGTGGCTAAAGGCAAGTAGGATTGTCATATGGCTTAAGTTGGCATTTAGAATGAAAGTCACATAGCCTTTAACTTCCACATCAACTCCGGGGAAAAGTTTCTTGATGCAGTAGTTGCTAGGGTGACTGGTTTCTCGTGTTTGCCTAATACCTGTCTGTCCAAGCCATTTCCTAGCTCCCTACTACTGCATCATGAACCAAGATGATACTCTGCTCTACCTCTGACTTCTTTAAAAATGGGCATGTTCTGTAGTACAGGAAATAGCCAGCCTCACTGATGAAAATCAAGGTACGTTCACACCTGAAAATATTTTGTCTCCAAATGCCTCTGGAACTGTTTTCAGTTCAGTTTCAGCAGCATGTTTTCAGACTGCCAACATCCTTTAGGAGAAGGAAGATGCTAACTGTACACAAGTGTTTTGGGTTAAATCCACAAAAAGCCTAAATCACACAGAGCTGTTCTATTTCCCCGTAACAACATCCTGTTTTGGCAACCCAGAGTCCCCTCAAAGGAGACAATTCAGTGATAGCTACCTGACTTTAGGTCTTGCACTGCACGTTACTGCACGTTACAACACAGGGGACTCAAAGAAGGTGAAAATGGTCTTCCTTAATGAAAGGACTAGGTGAAATAGTTTTTTCTGACTCTCCACTTCCTATTCACATTTCTGAACACTCATCAAACACACAAAATGTCAAAAATACTTTAGGTTCCCACTTTTTATTTTATGTGTCAATTTGTGCACAAATGAGCTCATTCAGGGCAAAGGTATGAAGCCAAAAGTTTGAAATGTAGCTGAAATCTGAAGGCTGGAACTTGCAAGGCAAGGAGTGAACTGTGAGGCCTGCTGGAAACAACTGCGAGGGAAGTAGCAAATCTAGTTCAAAGCCTCACTGTTCATACAGATTCAGAGCAGGACTACAAGCTGAGGGAAGGGAGAAGAAAACGTGTTTTCTATGGCCTAACCAGTTTAACAACCCTTCTCCCATCCCATCTCTCAGGAAACCCAATTTTAAGGACACCGAACAGAAAATACAAAGGAGAAGCACTTCTGGATTCTCTTCCATATGCAATCTTGGCTATGCTCTGTTATCACATGTAACAGAGGGTTCATGATAAATCCAAATTATGGGCTTAGGACTTAAAAGGTGATGGCAAAAGGGATATGTAATTGCCACCTTCCCCAGTTTTCTGAATACAAATTCAACCACAGTGCAAAAATCACCTCTTGAACTTTGTAGACTACTTGCTAGCACGTCCCAGCATCCAGCATTTCAGGGCAAATACCTCCACTCTAGAATCACTCAACATAAACATTACCTTTAGGAGAAAGAACTACTTCTACAACAGTTTTGTTTTCTTACTGTTCTGAAGTTACTGCAGATATTACCTTAGATGGAAGGAAACTCAGTAACCCACAGAAAGAGCCTCAATTAATAAGGTTAACAGAGGATGAATAGGTTGAAATTGGAAAAATAAGTACATTATTTATGTATCAATTACTACTTGCTCTCCATTTCAACAAAAGGAAATAAAATTTTCTCATCTTTCCTAACAATCCAGAGGCCTCCTCCTGCCCCTGCATAATTAGCAGTAAATTTCACCACAGCTCTCCATAAGCAATCAAAAAGGCTACCTAATTAAAAAAGTAATTAGTTTACACAGATAGATGTGAGTGGGTAGATTAGTTGATGAAAATAAAATGAAATTCCTCTGGATGCTTTTAGTGACTCGGCTTTCTGCTCTTTTACAGCTTCTACACATTTCTAAAGGAGCAGGTTAAAATTAAGTAAAAAACCCCCTTCATTTGTAGAACGAGTATCTTTCAAAACCAATTGATCAGATTTGGCTTGTCCTCTGTTCTCAACACAGAAGACAAACTTCATATTTTATGAAGTATAAAAATCAGTGCCTCCATAAAAGGACTAATGTGTTACTCATTTTCTCAGGTCACTTACACAATACCTAGGCACGAAACTGAACCAATGCTGAACCTGTAAAAGGAAGGTTTGAGCACTAACACCCAGAATGCTACAAGATTTGTAGGAAGCCAGAACAGCTCCTGATACCAGACTTGACCAAGGTCTTCTCCCCAGTCATCCTGCCATCATGTCAAGCAAGACTGCGGTGTTCCTGAGGGTGAATATACACCCTCACACTCCTGCTGTTTTCCCAAATTGAGGAGACTCCATTGGATTTTGTAGTGGCAGCAGGGAGCTGTATTCTCACACTTGAGCTGGGGACATGTGGGGAACACAAAAGCCAGCAGCCAAAACTCAAGGGAAGACAAGTATAACAAGTATAACAGTAATCCTTGATGAGAACTAGGAAGGCTTTGTCAGAGAAATTAGTGCATTAAGAAGCTTCCTTCCTCAAAGGCTTTATCATGGCCAATGCCTACTGATGGACCTCACCTCCATGAATGCATCAAATACTGTTTCATATTCAAACAAAATTGCAATACGAACTCTAACCAGCACAAGGGAGGAAACTGCCTTTTTAACAGTATGGGGAAAAAATGCAATGAACTAAACATCCTTCATTAAGCAAATTAAACAGCTGTAAACTTAGGTTTTATACTTCTAAAAATTAGGACGGTTATAACTGAAACTAAACTTTTAAACAGTGATAGATAAAATATACAACTACTGTATACTGAGCTTTTGAAACCATTCGTCTTTTAATGAGCCAGTAATAAACTCGCATTTTGTCTTTGCTATTTTTGGAACACTACCCACTGATTCAAGGAATATTGAGTTAACTGGCAATTTCTGGCTACTAAGAACTCATGAGAATCCACTCTGAAGACATCTGAAATTCCACATGTATCCTCAGGCACAGTAGATGGAGCCAGTGGGGAGGAAAGAAAAGCTTTTGGAGTGATGAAAGTAAAGCAGTTTTCACACCAAAGCTAACAAACTTCAGATTACTTGCTCAAACTAGTTTTAAATTGGTAATTATCAACATTACCTATATAATGTTCACCACTCTACACTAAGTGAGCTGGTGAACCTTGTCCATTTCTGAATGTCATTGAGCTTTTACAAAGACAGACCTAAAAAGCCATCACATTAGGTTTTCACTGTGCCAGGGCAAGAGGGCAGAACCCATGTCCTCTATACTAGCCCTTTCAAAGGAGCCTAGATCCCAGCTGACATGGAAACTACTTTCCTTTCATTAAACTTAACATTAAAAGGAGTGCTGCCAGAGTAACACCACAACACATCACAGAAATGAGGAGTCAAGGTAAGAATGGTGCAGTTTTTTCTAGACTGAACATTCTGCAGATAAACGGAAGATTCCAGGTCCTTCTGCACCAAACACAGCACCTTTCAGAAAAGCTCCAAATAACTTTTATTTAAAAAACTCAGTTGGAACTAGCCCAATAGTCTATTTAGACATCTAAATACCAACCTTAACTCAAAAATTACAACATCATCAGCTGCTGATGATTAAAAGCACTTCATAGCTGGCTTAATATCAAAGAGATAAGCTACTCTTCAGATAAGAGTTCCTTCAGAAATAGACAACTCACTTCCAAGTTTACATTGCCTTCATGAAGCTCAAACAGGAAAATGCAGAGAATGCTCTTCAGGTCTGCGGGCAAAAGGAAAACCCGCACACTGGCTGGATGCCTGACTAGCCAAACTGTACCTTGTTTTAGATTGCTAGGCAGAGCAGTAGACCACTATTACGAGGACAGGTTACCAATAGCACCACAGTTTCATTTTGTTGTTACTCAGAAAATCAGTCTCTCCAACCCTTACTTCACTTTTCCACAGAAAAAGCCCCAAAAGAAACAAACAAAACCAAACCAACCGAACAAAAAAACCCCCTAACAAATTAAAAAAAAAAAAAAAAAGAAAAAGAAAACGCAAAACCCAAATACCACCACCCCCTCCCCCCCCAAAATAAAATACACCCACAAAAAAAACCCACAAAAACCCAATGCAAACCTAAGTGTTTCAAGTTTGTTCTGCCAGTGGTGATGTCATGATTATTTAATTTTAGTACATCTGTCCTCTGGTATTTAACAAACTACACTGAATTAAAGAACCAAAAAGTGCTTTAAGTTTACACACAAGCTGCAGAACTTTTGACAGTTTTAAGCACAGAAGTTAATCATCCCAGGATTATGCAGTATAATACAGGTAGTTAAGACCATTAACCAAACAGAAGCAATTACTCCCTTACAAGAGGAGAATCACACACATTGCAAGATTTATGCATGAAAGGTACTTTAAATCTCTAGCTGTTTTTTTTAAGTCTTCTGCACTAGAACCCAGGTTGTCAATGGTGGTAAATCTGATTAAGTGTCCAGGTGGAGAGGAGAGGGCAGGATGAAGAGGAATGAGCTGAAGAGCCTTTGCCAGGTGGTTAAGCTAAGTCTGGATGCACAAGACTTGGACTACAGGCTGAAGATGAATCCAAATGCTACTTCAAGCCAAGAGAGAATGACCGTGCCTTCTGAAACCCAAAAGCTGTTCAAAACCACGTACACCATGCTAAAAATAGAACCATGGCAAGATGATCACAAAGGATAACATGCTTTGCAATCCCGGATAAAAACCTTATAAAGATGTTACAAGACAAAACATTCACCCTTTCAGCTTCCTTTTGAGCTACAACTAGGTAAGGGAATTTAACCAATGCTTACATGGAAACCAGCCTCCCTTGAGCTCTTATTTCCACTAGGAATCTCAATAAGCAGTCCAAGGAGCTCACTACTGTTTTCAAACATTGAATTCAAAAAGGAACACACTCATCCTGACTGTATCAGGCTATTTTAACTCTGCCTCTCTAATTTTCTCCCTGCAGAGCAAAAAGCAGGCACACTCTGAGGACAGCAGAGTCTCTCAGAGGAGAGAAGAGCGGTGACAGCTGGGAGCCACCTAAAGTAAGGAAGACCATTTGCAGGAGGTTTCCTCCCCCAGCATGTCACTATCCCTTACAATAGACTCTGTCCTGCGCCCCCTCACTGCTTCATTAGCTATAAATGATGTGGCTTAGGAAGGAAACAGAACTTTTTTAACATTCTGAGAGATCAGCATTGCACAAAGAGACTTGATTTGCTGATTACCAGCAACCAAGCCCCTCAATGGGTTCTGGTCCCTTCCCAGTTTGGACACCCCAACACACAACTCTCTCTCTAGTTCCTCACCCTCAGAATGGAAATGAATAACAACACTCTTGCTTCCAATGCTAAAAGAGAAAACCCAGTACTTCCACCTGAAAACCACTCTCACATTGCCCATCTGAGCATGAAAAGAGCAGTAATTATAATGGAGTTGCTGGACTCAATGAAAAAGGCCGCTTTCAGCCCAGTCTTACAAGATACCACTACTGCCATCATGTTCTGCATTTTCTCACAGAATCACAGAATGAACTTGGTTGGAAAAGACCTTTGAGATCATCAAGTCCAACCTATGACCTAACACCTCCTCATCAACTAAACCATGGCACTGAGTCCCACATCCGGTCTTTTTTTAAACATGTCCAGGGACGGTGACTCCACCGCCTCCCTGGGCAGACGATCCCAGTGCCCAATCACTCTTTCAGTGAAGAATTTTTCCCTAACGTCTAACGTAAACTTCCCCTGGCACAGCTTAAGACTGTGTCCTCTCATTCTGTCAGTCATTGCCTGGGAGAAGAGACCAACCCCCACCTGGCTACAGCCGCCTTTCAGGCAGTTGTAGAGAGTGAGAAGGTCTCCCCTGAACCTCCTTTTTTCCGGGCTAAACAACCCCAGCTCTCTCAGCCTTCTCACGTTCTTTATAGAGCTTGTGTTCCAAGCCCTTCACCAGCCTTGTTGCCCTCCTCTGGACATGCGCAAGCATCTCGCCATCCTTCCTAAACTGAGGGGCCCAGAACTGGACACAGTGCTTGAAGTGTGGCCTCACCAGTGCTGAGTATAGAGGAAGAATGACTTCCCTGGTCCTGCTGGCCACACTATTCCTGATACAGGCCAGGATGCCGTTGGCCTTTTTGGCCACCAAGGAGCACTGCTGGCTCATGTTGAGTCAGCTGTCGACTGGTACCCCCAGGTCCCTTTCTGCCTGGGCACTGTCCAGCCACTCCATCCCCAGCCTGTGGCGCTGCAGGGGGTTGTTGTGGCCGAAGTGCAGGACTTGGCACTGGGACTTGTTAAACTTCAAGTTGTTGAACTCGGCCCATCTATCCAGCCTGTCCAGGTCCCTTTGCAGAGCCCTCCTACCCTCCAATAGATTGTCACATGCTCCCAGCTTAGTGTCATCTGCAAATTTACTGATGGTGGACTCGATCCCCTTGTCCAGATCATCAGTGAAGATATGAAACAAGACTGACCCCAACACAGATCCCTGTGTCTATCATGTCAAACTCTTTCATGCCATGATTCTCAGGTGTGCATTCAAAGAAGTTTACCCATCCAGGTAATAACTGTTATTCTAGGCTGAAAGTATTTCACCTAGAGCAAACTTCATTAATGCCAGGCAAAGATAAACCTAGTCAGACACTTACCATGCTTGTGACATGTTCTTGCTGCACTGTGTTGACTGGAAGCCTCTATTACTCAAGTACCATCCTGCCCATGCTTGTTACTAAAGAATGACGCACCTGCAGTCAGACCAGCTGCAATCATGAGACCATGAGCACAAGAGCCTCCTTTCTCAATCAGGGTCAGGCAAAGGAGGTTTCAAGGCTCTAATAATTTCACGTCTGGTTACTATTCTACACATAAATAAAATACTTTTTCTGTACCATTCTGCAGTTCCCCAAACACACAGTTTCTCCCAACACATGAAGTACCTTCTGCCCATTACAAAATCTGCTACCTTTTTCTCAACTGGATCATAAAGAAAAACTGGTTTTCCATTCTGTAGCTTTCCCAGCAACAGAAGATACAAAATTCTGAGTGCCGACTCTTAGCTTACCTTGTGGCCCTCTGCTTTCAGTAAACACCTACTGTAGGTAGCCTGTGGTTTTGGTTGAGAAGGGACAGCAAGCTTTAAATGTGAGGAAATCCACAAGACTTAGGTTGAGGTTTGTACAAGTCCATGCTACAGCTAAAGCATGAGAAAACTGTAGTACATTCACGACAGCTTTAGGAGACAGAGATGCTTCTTTGTGCAGAATGTAATTTCAAACACTGTAAGCCATGACTGAACTATCAACCACTGGTCAGAAGGACAGAGACCTGCAGGCAAAAGAGTTTGTGTCAGTGCAGAAAAGAGAACAGAGATTAAACAAACAGTGGTAGAAGGTCTGAAAATGAAACCCGAAAACTCAAAATGAGTGTTTGTTGAGAAAACATTTATCTTTTTCCAACCAGTAAGAGAGTCTCTTGATAATCCTGGTTTTTTTTTCCTAAACATTATCTGCAATTTCTCCCAACAGAACCAAACATTCAAAACCCAAAAATATTTTTTCCTAGAAGCAAAAAACCAAACAAGCTACAAACTTAAGAAAGAGCTGTCCCTTAGAACTAACATGGTTATGGTCATAAACATAAGTACTGCCAACAGGATATCCTGAACTGGAATCTGGCTGGTGCTGGCGTGACTCCAGTGTTGTACAAAGTACCAAAAATGGGAGACAAATGTCACTGTTTGGGATATGCGTGTGTGCGTGTGTGCGTGTGTGTGTGTGTGTGTATATGTAGATACACATATGTATCTTGTAAACACCTTTACACTACAAACACTGCTACAGTGAAAACACAGAGGTAGTTTAAAAAAAAAATCAAAACAATTTAAAAAAAAAAAAAAAAATCACCTCTCCATGGTAGAAGAGTAGGACAAGCCTTCAACCCAGGGGCCATCAGTGCTCCTGCAGCTCACCTCTCCCATGCTGCCAAGCACAGCCTCCCCCTATTTTTGCTAATGTCACACAGACTTTGTTCCTCATCAAGAAACTTGACCTTTATATGTATTGCAGGCATCAGGCTGAAGAGTGAAATGTTTTCAGTGATAATGAGAACAAAATGTAGATTCCATCTCCTCTTTAAGTTGTTGAGCGCATAAGCACAGAATGACAAATACCCTGGCCTTTATTTTAGTATTTCATATATAAACCGTTTTTCTTGATTAGACGACAGAACACCAAGACGTGCCCCATTTTACACTATTAAAAACCAAACACAAAGCTGCGGGGAGGGGCGGGGAAAAATACAAAACAGCGCGTTTCCTTCCGCCACACGGCAGAACCATCACGTAATTTCGACGGGGAGCAGCCCGTGTTCCCGGCTATTCCCGGCGAGGCCGGCGCTCGGCTCCCGCCGGGCCCGCGCCAGCCCCTCACGGAGCCCGGGCCGCGCCCCGGCCTC
>VZRR01001874.1:144902-380088 GCA_013398015.1 Oreocharis arfaki
GCCGGGCGGGTTCGCGAAACGGCACGGAGACCCCAGAGAGGATCAAATCCATTTTGATTAAGCATTGATGAGCGAGAGCGAATGTGATGGGGAAAAAAGAAAAAAAAAATTAAAAGCTTCTTTTTGTAAAAAAACAAAGGGGATAAAAGGGGGAAGAAAAAAGCGCGCAAGAGCGCTTCCCTTTTTCGGATCTTTGATTTCGTGACGGTTGAGTTTCCGATCCTCCCTACCTTTATTTACGCATTTATTTACGTTCCTGCTGCTATTGTCCCTCCTCAGCGCCGGCGGAGGCGCCGCCGCGCCCCCCGCCCCGCCTGGCCCGGCTCGGCCCGGCCCGGCTCGGCCCCGCGGCCCGCCCGCCTGCATGTGCCGGTCACCCCGCCGCAGGGCAGGGCCGCTGGAGGAATGAACAAACGATGTGAAATAGGATGTTTTGTGTAGATAAAGCATTCTTGTTACATACTGGTCGATTCGTGATATGTTTTAACTTATTGTCTGTGCTTATTTATTGAATTTTGGGTTACTTAATAAATGTTTGAGCTAATATAAAACATATTACTTGACTTTTCCGGACACGTTTATATCAAGTTAATGTGAATGGATAAATAAAATCATTTTCAGTATGTGATATGAAGAATTATAGATTTTGATGTGGCGTGTGAGATATGAGAGGTGTCTTCAACTGCAGGCAAAAAAAAAAAAAAAAAAAGACAGGACTTCCTTCTGTGGTATTCACTGAGTCCTTTGTCACAAGTTTGGGGATAGTTTGCTTGCTTAACTTTGCATTGATGCCTTTCACTTGTCACAATTTTAATACTTCATGATTAATAAACTTTTGTTAATCTTTCTGTGTGGTTGGCCTTTAAACTGTGAGTAAGGAGAAGTTCCGTGGCGAAGCCGGGCTGAAGGAAAGTGGGGCAGCGGGAGGCCGGGGCAGGCAGGCAGTGGAGGGATGATTCATTTCATCAGAATGTGAAATGAGGGCATGGCTGCTGGCGGAGCGAACCCCATAGAAGAGAGAACTCTCAGTTTACTCCTGTGCAAACTTTGGTATGGTGGGAAAAAGAAGTGTGGTACATTTCCAAGCATCATATAGCCAGGTTTGGGCTTCTTTTTCCCTTCTTCCCCACTCACCCTTGCCTTTTATGCAATACACTGAGATCTCTTCCCCTTGTACATCAATTACACACCACTTAATTACACACCTGAGAGTGCCCAACTCCATAGGCACCCGCAGAAGGGTCCTTGCCTGCTCCAAAGTACATATTACATATGCATATTTAATTTAAAAGAGAAATAAAAGCTGAATAAATTATTGGTGATCTAGACCACGAGTGAGTCCTCTGGGAGTCACCTGAGGAAACAGCCCTACACCCTTCTGCAGGAGTGTGCTCCTGCAGGTGCTGAAACAACCCAGGATGCTCAAGCTGAGGTGGTCTAGGCTAGGCAAGAGGGGTCCCATACCACAATCCATACCATGGTAGCACTTGGGCAAAGAACTCACCATGTTCTGTCTCTCTTTCCACCCCCTCCTCTAGCCCCTAGCCTAGCCTTGGGCAGAGCAGCTGCCTCTCTGCACCCAGGCTTAGCTCTGAGATCGAAGCTCGTGACCGGTTTAGACCAGCCATCAAAGATGTGGGCACACAGGGTGCCTATGGAACAGAGCTGCTTAGAGCACCTCCAGCTTCCCTATCCAATGGGTCACCCTGCATGGGCCAAGGCGGGTAGCAGCCCAGCTGGGATGTCTCTTGGTCTTCCCAGTCCCACAGTGTTCTCTTCCCCATACTGTGGCCTGCCAGGAGGGCAAAAAGTCTCCATTTACATGCAGAAGAGTGCAAATCTCACTCTACTTCTTCCAAATGTATGGAAGGTTGTTTACAAGCATGTAATTTTTACAGCTGCTTTATATTGCCATAAGCAAGACAGCTTTATGATGTAGGAATGTTGTAAAGTGTGGTATAGAAGATCTTAAAAAAATATGTGCTTTTTAATGGTGGAGAAAAATGCTCTCTCTGGCTGGGAGCAGGGGATTGAGACGCAACCTATAAGATCCAGCTCTTGACACTGCACATTGCAGCTCTGTGAAAGGGGCCTTACGAAGGTCCTTTGGCTTAATGCTTACTCCTAAAACATCTATCATTTCCTCCGTATTCTAATGCAACCGTAGTCCTGGTTATGAGCAAAGCTTTTTGATCCTACACAACTTTGATACAAATTTGATTTGTTTCCATAGCAATAGATCCTTGTGTTCTGAGTCCTGGAGATTTTTGAAATCATATGTACCCTTAGCACCTGCTGAAGCTTTGCAGCATAAAACATCTAAGCTGATGCTCTTATGTGTTTAATGTGGGTGAAAGGAAGGAGACCACAGGCTTCACTCACATATGCTACATTCTTTGTCTGAATTATTTTACTATAAAGTCTCAATCTTGCTGATGTTAGAAGATAAAAATTAAACAGCACGAACCAGTTCTATCTAACACATGAACAGCTTTGCTTCATTCACATAAAGTGATCAAAATAAATGAGTGAATTCCATATAAATTGAGAGGGAATAGTTATGCTGAATAACAATTAGCCTATTACTGACTAAGTAGGTAACACCAGGCACTGGGGCTGTTACAAGCTGGGCTTATTTGCTTATGTTAAGGTGCATTTTAGCGTTAAGCTGTTCCACCCAGTTTGTAAGTAGACTGAGATTTATGTTCTTATGTATGGATTCATTTCCACGTCGGCACATATTCATGTAATTCTACTTTCCTCTAAACACAACATCACCCTTAATGTCTAAGGAATATACTTAAAGATAATGTCACTGAACCTTTCATTTGCTCTCTTGATGAAATGCTTTGACACTCTGCCTCTCCTCTCTCCCTCTGCTTAAATCCCCACGGAAGGCAGAATCTGCTCTTGCCCGCTGCTGGAGATTGCAATCACTGAGCAATTACTAATATGGGAAGAAAGTTTGTGCAAGGCAAGGGATCAAGCAACATTGCAGCACGGATTATATTATTGTACTAGCAGTAATGATCCCTGCTCTTAGAAATGAAAATGTGGTTTAATTTGTGTTGTGGTATTTAAATTTTCATTTTTCAGGATAGAAATCTCTGCACATGAAAATGTATCTTGCAGTAATGGAAGTATGGCAGTTAACCTGTCAGCTGAAAGTATGTAACCTTCCTTTTCTCCTTTTCATGACAAAGGTAATCTCATCTGAGGGCATTTATGTGAAGAAATAACAGCATGGCATGGTGAAACCACTGGCTCATTAATCCTGGCATCTACTTCCTGCAGGGCTTCTTGATTAGTTAGATTCATTCATCGGGTATTTCAGAATTTTCGATTTCTCACCACTAGCTAGGTTCACTGAGTTCAGGCTAAATTGAGCCAGAAGCAATGTTTATTAGTAATTATGTAATACAGACTACTCTAATAATTCAGTACAAATATTTCATCTGAAATATATCCATTCACTCTAACACCTAATGCAGTTTGCAGCTGTGTTCAGAGAGAACTGAGAGAACATGGTGATTTGGAATTTATTTTCTAAATTATTAACATAAGAGCTAATAACAAAATCGTCTTAATTTCCAATGCTAGAATTCAGATTCCTTCCATTCTAAAGCAAGCTCTGACAGGGAGACGACCACCTCTTGCCTGCTGTTAAGGCTGAGCTCAGGGTGGTTGGTCTGGGAAGCATGGCCTTTCAGCATAGAGACAAAAGGGAGAACAAAGGAATTTTGGGTTTTCCTGCACGTGTGTTATAAACAGGGAAAATCCAAATGCCGCAGAAGGGAACGGGAGAGGAATCCTCGGAAATTAGCAACCTGTAAAGTCACAGATATGTCTCAACTGTTTGGTAGCTGAAATAGAGTTACAGCTTGGACAGTAGAGACAAAGAAGCAGAGACCCTGATCCAGCAGCCTTTAAAGCCCATACTGACCTGGCAGTGAATCCAGCAGATGCATGTGTGAACATTTGCAGCATCAGTGCTCAAAATTGCTCTGCCACTCAGCTTTCTCACAGTGAAAAACTTCCTTTTCTAAAAGAGATAAGAAACTTCCTTTTCTGAAAGAGAAAAGAGGACCACACATGAATCATATTCAAATGTCTGACTACAACTCATGCCACATCAGCTCATCCAGCCATCGATGAGGTAAGAGCTGGGGCTGGAGAGCCAGTTTGACTTCATGAATGCATGTGATATACCCAAGATTTACTGGACAGCTGGCAGCCATGTCTTAGAGAAGCAGATGCAGAACCCATTGACTGCTTTAAAACACCATGGGCCAATCATTACCCATGCAGTGATGGAACTGGGAGAGAAAAACAGAGGTGGTAGTGGTGGTGGAAGGGAACAGTAGGTACAAAAGTTTTAATTTTTTGTCTGATTGCCACATGAATAACGGCAAGAGTCAAAAGGGATGGTCTTGCCTGGGATGTGGTAGGGGATGCTGTTTGATTAACTAGCATCCTTGTGCATGAGCTGTGCTTGAGGGGCTTTATTAATAGTCATGTAAAGGCCTTCTGTGAGATTTACTTCTACTCTTCAGAGAAAAACTGGGGGAGGGTGTCTCCCTTCTCATGCTTCTCACAGCCAAGGCTCATGCACAGGTGAGTCTGTCTTTGTCTTCCACCTGGGATGTTGTACAGTGGTATGGGCAGGAGGACGCCACTCTTATTTGCCAGTAAATTGTGCCTGTTTCAGCTTCTCCCATGATTGTCTTTGAGGCTCAAGAGTGCTGCTGCACCTTTTTGTTGCATCATTCGTCAATGCTAATGCTTAAATACATTTTTAAGAGCTAAAATTATGTGTTTGGAGGTGTTGAAATCTGTCAGAGGAGAATCCCTCCCCAGGAGCAAGGAATCCAGAGGTGTTTGTGCAGAATTTGCCTTTGGAGGTTACATAACAATTCTGCAGAGATCCTTACCCTCCTTCGAAGGTCGAGAGGGAAAATGCAGAATATGCTTAATACACTGTCTCTGAGGGTGACGTTCTCTCCTGACCCCCACAGACAGTTTGTGCCTTGGAGTATGAAGTTTGATTAGCCTTTTCTCGCAGCCCTGGAAGCATCATGGTAGTGATCCAAAAAGTACTTTGGGAAAAAACAAACTATGGACTTTCTTTCACTGACCTCCTGCTACAGTGAATTTCATAAGCTGACAATGCACCCTGTAAGGACACATTTCTTTTTTACTGGTTTCAATTTATTGCCCTTTAATATAATTTAAGTGGCAGCTATGATTCCCTGTGGCTCCTTCACAAGCTTTTAAGGTTTATTTTTTTGCCAACTTTTTAAAGAGCAGTTCAGAATGGCTACGAGCATCCTCCTCTGTTTTTGGTGTCTAATAATTAAGAGGGAGCACCAGCCCCCGTTTCAAGGCATAAACATTACTTCATAATGAAATTCCGATGTGCTGGAAGGCTGTGATTTTGGGCTTCCTGCGTTATATCAAACTCCAGGCAAAACTTGATTTGGTTGTAACACCAAGACTCCCCATGCCATTGCATCTGAAGGACTTGGTGGTGCCATGATCACAGTCCGTGTGCGTCAGTGATACACTGGGAGAGTAGAAGACACGTGAAGAAGACACAGACTTGTCGAGCTGTTTGCCACGGCTAAAGCCATTGTAGGGTCCTTTCCACTGTCCCCTGGGCCCTTGCAAACAGGGTGCACTCCACTCAGGGAGTCCCTGGGAAGGAATAGGCTCTCATTTCAGTAACATCACCCAGCTTACAGGCTTGTGTGGCTAGGGAGATATCCACTGAATTCAGATTTATAAACAAAATGAAGTGTAAAAAGGTATTTCAGCCTCTACATGGCTACAAAATGTCACCAGAAATTAACCAGCTTTGCTCTTTCAGCTGGAGAACAAAATGAGGAGTCTACAGAAGGTCAGACATATAAAAATGCATTGAAATGAAAAGGATAGAATATTAAATTACTAAATAAAGAATTATACTTGGTACAGTTTGTGGCTCTAATCTTTTTGTCTATTTTAAGCACTAATTAACACCCACAACTGTATTTATTGTCAGCTTGTGTTCTTCAGGTCTTGGTAGCAAATAAATGACTCATACTTTATTCCTTGAATTTTAATTACTGTAAGAAATACTTGAAGATAATTCCACTGTATTTTATATTTTTGTCACTTTGTCCTTTCTGCTTTAACTGCTCTGCAATTTTAAGCTCGTGTTTGTTCAAACTGTGACTGGACAGATCCCTGCCAGTGTGGGGAATACTGCTGGGCTCTGGGGGGACCCTGTCTAGGCAGAGACAGCTACAACAGAGATGTTTTCTGAAGGATGCAGGACCCTGTGTTATTAGCTAATTGCTCTGGCCTGTCTTCATATCTCACACAGGAAGCTGCTGCCTCTGACCCGCTCATCACGTGCTTTGTATCCTCACTTAAATCAGACCTTTCTCAGTTCAGCTGATGATGATTCTTGTTCCATTTACAGTAAATTGCTCCAATAGTCATTCATTCATTATCACCTCCTCTCTTGGCCTCTTCAGTAGGGTGTAAATCTATAGATTTCATTCACAGATTCTATAGTCAATCAGTTACACCCAAACCAAAAAGCCAGCCTGTTGCTTGTTGATGCCTTCCATGCACATCCTCCTTAGCGTTGTAACTGTGACAGCAGCTAGTTACACCATTACCTGCTAAATGAAAGCATCCAGTGGTGCAGGTATTTGTTTGAAAAGCTTCTAAGTGTTTTGGTGCACAAATCTCCTCGTCAGAGTAGTGTAGGCTGCCAAATTTCATCAGTTTTAATGCTCTTGTTACTTTCACTAGCTTCTTATCAAACTCCACGACTAGTTCATGACTTTCTTCTTTATCAAATGGTGTCCTCCCTACTTGCTCTATCGATAATCTGTACGAAAGCACAAATCTTTGCTTTCCATTTAACTGCGCTGTTCTGATTCTGGCCACCTTTAACGTTGCAGTTGTCCAGTCATTCCAGAGGTGTTCTTTCTACCAAGCCACAAAGCCCTGTCTCACATTTAAATATAATTTTGGTCCTTATATTTTGCCTCTAGCTTCAGAATGAGCTATCAATGCAAAGCACAGCACTATGAGAGTTGCAATGGGAATATGAACTCTATCTCAGCCAGACCCAGTACAGACCCAAGGCAGCTTATGACCTTCTATGTGAAAGATTATCTACCAGCCTACTCCTGCTTTCACTGCTGCCTCTAGGATTTTGACACATCACATACTCTTGTGACTACCTGTGTGAATCCCTCCAGGTGAAAACCAGTTTGGAACACCATTCCTGGCTATGCCTTTTGCCCTCACCTTCAGCCGTCATCACGGGTGCCACTCAATTGGTGGTGGCACTGAACCTCCATGAAATGACTTTAATATATCTAGGTTACATCTAGGTCTTCTCGTTTCCAAATTGGCAGAAAAAATTCAAACCATCTGGCACCTGACTCATCAGCAAATTGTTTAGTGGCAAAAGCCTTCCTCCTTCTACTTACTCAGTGCAATTTTAATTGGTCCTGCCTCATATCAGAGTCTTTGCAGCAGTGGAAAATCCCAAAGATGTCTTGTTTGCCTCAGCACATTCTCTAGAGGCTCCCAGGGAAGCAGCTTGACTGGCAAAGAGAGTCAGAGTCCCACCTGCACTCTAGCCGAGACGTGCTGGCCAGAGTAGCTGTGCATGGGGCCAAGCCATTGCTCCCACAGATTCTGAGAGACTGACATTGTCAGGGAGTACCTCCATGGGATGCCTCTGTTTTCCTCTGAGTCTGCCCTGCCATGTGCAAGAAGGCAACACATGAAATTTTCTCTCTGCTTTCCTGTGGAGGAATATCTGTAATGCAACTTGCTGCACTTAATCACAGACAGCTGACATATTGCTTTGACTGTTCTGCTTTACAGCATTATCCTACAAAACAAGTGGCTCTCACTTACCATGGCTTTACCAAGGATTATAGCAGCACTCCCACATTTGCTAAAGGTGAGTTAGCCTTTACACAAATTCGTAGTTTATTTGGGAGCCTGCATTAGCACAGTGGGGGTTGATTTTTGAGGTAGTGGTTGCTGAAACTCTTCAAGCTGGAGTTGTTGACGCCCAGGCTCTCTGAATTTTAGATTCTCAGAGAATCAGAATATCAAATTGTTACATGAGTCACTGGACCCTGGAAGCACGTAGAAAATCCTCAGATACTCTTAAGTTCATTCTTATGAGCTGAATTTAACCTTTTTTAGCATTTTATAACTTTTTGGGTAGAGGACAATAGGCACAAGAGGTGGACAACAGCTTTCACAGCAGGGTGAGGAGAACCCATTCCTCACAATTGCCTAAGTGGGAACCAGGCTGCAGCAGCCTTGCTCACTGCAGTTTAGGTGCCACAGCCCATTGAGAAGCCCTACATTTCACCAGTATCCCTGCGCTCACACACGGTGTATCTCTGAGGACTCTAAGGAGTGACGAGGATAAGCCAATAGTAAGTAAAAACCACCAGGTTTATGATGAATTTAGGTTTTCTGTAGATGGCTGGGTGTTACTCAAGCACTGCTGCAGGACTTTGTCTTGCCTGTTGGGCACCAGTGTCAGGGTTTGGAGTCCAAAATGCAATCCCTGACATGATTCACTGGCCTGGAGTTGTATTTGGTGAGTAATAATATCAATTGCAGAATCTTACTATGGTTTATTTACTGGTCATATTAGCATGTGAGCTGATTCACCCTGCCACAGAAAACCCTTGCTTGCATATGAATGTTATTATGCTCTGAACTGCTTCTGATATCTCACAGATTTTTTTCTATTTTCTCCCTCATAATCTATTTTTTTTTTAGGCCAACAACCCTGCTTCAATGCCAGCATCTGCCTTTCTAATAATGTAACTATTTACTGCATCATTGTGCTCTACTCTCATTTCATGTTGTCACACTCTCCATGACAATATCTGAAAATTGTCAAAACCCTCAGTGAGAAATTTGTACCAGAGGGAAAATGAGAAACACAAATGGTGCAGCCTGGTTATCCTGAAAAGGCGCAGAGGCTGTCGTCACGCTGTGCCTCTCTTGTATGACCTCCTCTGGACTCAGGCTGAGACACTCAGACTGCCTCTGCTAGGAAAGCTGGTGCTTAGTTCATTTTTGGTGTGTTTTCACTATAAATGCTCTGAGTCCCTCTGGACAGCTCTGCGCTGTGTTTACATCAACATTCTCTGTGTTCTTCAGTCAACAGAGTTCACTACTTTTTCCAGCAATGAACGCCTATGCAGCAATCAGTGAATTATTATTAAAACAGGAATTGCTTGTATTGAGTTCTATCTTCAGGACTGAGTGAGCCTGACTTAGGCTAAGAGACATAAACTGAAGCAAATGTGCTGGATAAAGGAGAAGCAAAAATAACTGAGTGAATATGCTTGTTATCAGCAGGCATCAAATGTTTTCCCGAGCTCAGTCCCCAAGCAACTCTACCTATACCTGTCACTGTGGCCCTCAGGAAAAAAGAGATCTCTGGGTTTTCCATGCCTTGTCAAAGCCCTTCCACTGTGTAGCTGCTGCAGAGTGCGACAGCCCAGGGCACACTACAGTCATCCTGCTCACAGTAGGGAAAAGAAGGTGCTTTAGGAAGAGCGGTACATTTGGGCAATCGAGCGTTTGGGACAGGGTGGCTACACACGAGTTTGTCTCTAGGGTGTTGTGCTCTGGTTTTGTACTGTTTTTCAGCTGCCATCACAAGTGCCCCAGAACTCCACCGGAGTTACCTGTGAGCCAGGTGGTGGCTGTCAAGCTACTCAGCTGCCCCAGTGCAGAGGGACATGCCTGGCACCTACACACCTCCTGCCTCCCCCAGTGGCAGCACGTATCTCGAACTCCGTGAGCAGACTTCAGCTGGAATGAATGCACTGGTGTTATCCCAGCCCATTCACGCTCCAGACATCAGAAACACTCCTCTTCAGGTGTTACACCAGAGTCCTCCGCTGCATAGGTGGGGATTAACAAGCTACTGCAGAAGATGCTCCCACAGAAGCATGCAGCTCAACCATTGCCAGGCTGGCTGTCACTTGATAGTGTCTCTTTCTCTGGTTAGCTTGTTTGTAGAAATGTGCAATTCGTTTTTCATTAGGTGATGAGCTAGTAGTACATAGACACCTCTTCCATGGCTGGTGGAACAAGGAGTCTCCAAATCAAGAGATCCACAGGGCTATTGTGCAACCAAACAGTTTAAGAGTGGCTCAGACAGAATGTTCCTCAGCTGTCCTAAAGCTTCTGGGTAGAACAAGGTCATTTATTTCTGGAATCAACATTGAAAGGAATGAGGGCTATCTGCAGTTAAAAAAAGAGTATTTGTAGTAGTACACACTTAGAGTCTCTCTTCTCAATAAAGAGGCGAGATACAAACCAGTACTTGAAAAACAAAACATCACTGTAGGCTTATAAGGCACAGAAATTCAGGATATCTGCATGTCTTACTCCGTGTAATAAACATGATATTGTGCTGAGATATTGCCCCATATATGACATGGTTGTATAGAGGACTCTTCCCAATGGTGATGAGATAAACACATACTACTAAAAAACAGCACATACCCACAAATCAAAACAGAAATACACATTGAGTTATCACAATGTTCATTCAAAACAATTATCAGAATGTTTTTGGGATAAAGCTGGTTCTGTTTTCCCAGTTTTGTTTGGCTAGTCCAATGAGGCTACAAAATATCACCAAGTATTAAGGATATGAAGTCAGAAAGCTTTTTTCAGCACAGCTGTACTGAATGGCAATTACACATTCTGAACAATCATACAACTTCTTTAATCAAATGAGCTAATATGAAATTGGCTAGATTTTCCTCAGTACTTTCAACTTCAGTGAAAAATACAATAATTAAACTCTCGGTACAATGACTTTCAAACCTCTGTGCACTCTCAGCCCCCTCTCTTCTTCTCTTTCTGGATAATAAATCCTTATGAAAGCTGCCACCACGACTGAGACAGGTTGTGAAATTGTTTAATAATGTTGACTCAAGCAGTGACATAATTTGGAGACTCTTGTTTTTCTTGCGACATCTTTAAAGACAACTGGAAGCTGGCAGATGTTACAGAGCAGACACAGGCCGCTGCAGTAGGAAGGAAGGTTGTTGCTGCAAGAGGAGCTCTGTATCTCCCATGGGGATTGAGGTGAGTCAACTTTAGGGGAGGAAACACCAGCATTGTCCTCTTTATCCTTCCCTGGTGTCCTGTCTTACAAGCACTTCTTTGAAACACTTCTCTTGGGAGAGGGACAGCAAGTTAATGCTTCATATTTTGGAGGCCAGGGAGGGTGCCTAAGCAACTTTTGTTGCCCCAAGCAAAACATTTTAGTATGCCTGGAGAATAAAAAGCCCCAGCTGGAAAGCAAACCCCACAGAGCTAATTGCTTTCCTTGTTCTGAGACGATCCTGCTGCATCAGGTGCTGACTACTTTCTGAACATGTGTGGGGTTGGCAGTCAGATTCCAGGAACATCTGCTTTACAAAATTGATAATTTCATCGAGAAAGCACAAATCTATTTTAAGAAGAAGAAAAAGAACATGCTTGTGAGGTGTCTTCCCACTGTCACACTTCTTCATCTGCAAATAATATTAGCCTAACTCCAGTGAAAATTATCAGGCAGTATATTGGGGAAAAGATCACTTCTGTTGTTCCTTGTGTGGGAGGTGTTGTCTGTCGGAGCACCCTGGCTCCGATATGAGAACCACATCACATTTCAGAAGGCAGTTCAGCCCCCAGAAAATGTTGTAAAATAATAACAAACTTCCCAAATATGTCGCGGTTTTAAAATTATGTATGTAAGAAACCTAAACACTATGTGTTTGAATGGATGTAAAATGTCTGTCTCTCAAAATCTAGACTGCAATTCTAAGGATGTCATGGAAAGAAAAAAAAATTACTAGCTCTAGTAACAGATGTGAAATTACATTAGATAAATATAATCATTAGTTTCAGTCTCACCCTGGTTAATTTGTTTGTGGAAATGTGCAACCCATTATTCATTAGGTAATTTTTCACACATTGATTAGAAAGCCATGTCGAATTGTGACCCAGCACATTGGGGTTTGCCTATCTTGCAGTGAACTATATCGCTTACAATAGTGGAAATGGGGGACAAAATGTTTATCTCAGGCTGATTTTGTGCCAATAAGTAAAGTAAATCAATAGCCAGTGAAGTGTGAACGACATTTCTCTGCTGTATAATATGGTTTTGGGGGCAATTTGACATGCTACAAGGGGAAACAAGGGTCTTGAACAGAAAGGTAATAAAAGCAAATCATGCTGGTAACTGTTACTGAAGTCTTGTGTTTTTCTCTACATGGGCAGCTTTAAGATGAGAAGTATAATGCATGTAGCAGCCCAAAACCACTGAGACAGTCCCTAGATTTGTAAACATTGGAGATCAAATCCAGATGTGGTTGAGAGAGGCTCAGGTCTCTGGATTGGATATGGACTCCATGTTTAGGCAGGCCCCTGGGCTGTGCTGGCAGTGGCATCACTTCCCTGACAGCACTTGCCTCCACCGACATCTTCCTTCTGGCAGCTTCCCATCTAGGGGGTTAAATTCCAAGGCTATAAATAGTTTTGCATCAAATCACAGAAGCAGTATTCCCACATCCCCATGAGACCACTGTGGCACGTATGCAGCTTATTTCAAGCGGCATTTGGTGCTAGTGTAAACCAGTGGAACTTCATCAGCTTCAGTTTATCTGTTTGCACAGCAGAGAAGCTGACCAGCAGACTTTCCCTGCTGTTAACTGTGGTATTTTGCCTTTGCAAATTGCAGATAAGTTTAAAAAGTGAAGGAGAGAGAGTGATGTGTTTATGGTTGGTGCTATCAGGTCTGTCTTTTATATCCCTGCACAGATTATTCTTCCCAGAAGACAGTTTGGGCAACATAGGTATATGATCAGTGGTTTTACACAAGCACCCATTGTGGGGCACCATGTTTCATCCCCACTGCTTCTTGAGTCAGCCAAAAGGTAGTGGAACTTTTTTTTGTGTGTGTTGGCATTTCTGTTGCATCACCTGCAACGCCCCACACAGACCATAATAGCATTTGCAGCAGTCTAGGGTAAAATACAGTAATAAACTTGGCCAGGAGAAGAAGCAGTGTAACACACTCAGCCAGCCCTGGACAGGAACCTTCGGGCACTCCTGTGCCTATGACAGCCATTATAATGAACTTTGGCCAGAACAAGCAGCTATGGAGAAGTTGTTCCTCTATACACTAAAGAAGAGCTTGTGCTTTCTAGCTCCTCTCATCCCCGTCACCTCAGTCTCGAGGGTGGAAAGTCTCTTCAGGGCCTGGGCCAAGCTGGCAGAAAAACTGCTGCAGTAACGAGGTCTTCTTGCCCAAGTGCTAAGTAGTTTAAGGGAAGGCAAGGTGTTTGAGCATAAGGTTGCAGGAGGGAGACAGGTTGCTCTAGAGAGGCCCTTCAAATTGAGAAGCAGACAGTCTATTTCCCTCAGGCTGCTGGAAGTGGTGTGTGGCATGGCCCCTCTGAGGATGGCAGTATGAGCGCCTGCCTGCTGCAGAGGGGGCAACACAAAGGCGTTTGTATCTGTCCAGGAGCAAAGATCCTTCAATCACATCACACACTCTGTCTGCAGGAATTAGAAAGGCTCAGCCCATGAGTTATTTTTAAATAATAAAAAAAATTGATGTAATTAAAAAATGCATCTCAATATCACTCAAAATTGCTTATTAATGCTGCTTTTGGGTTTTCATAGAAATAATATTAAATTGTCTGAAAGAGACTTGAAAGTCTGAAAAATAATAGAACAACACCTCTGTTAAGCTCATAAGAGTGTTTTCTAACACCGAAGGGGCAAAAGCTGTATATATCTGTCAATTTATAAGGTACCTCTGTCTGGCATTTTAAGCCTCAGATGTGTTCTTTAAAATACAGATTAAAATAACTTGCGTTTTTCCACATAATGCATACTGCATTAAGGCAATTAACATTCAATTAACAGCAGGTTTTCCTTGGCAGGTCAGATTGCGAAGGGCTCACTGTTGTTGCCATAGAAAGTGGAAGGCTGGGCTGTTTGGTTTCCAGAAAAGAAGCAGCTGTTTTTGAGCCCTGACAGTCTGAAATCATCCTGAGTAGTCTATAATGCTCCAAAGGACAAGGAAAGCAGGAGGAGGTGGCTGATGGTGGTGTCACAGAGACCATCTCAGGCTGCTGGAGAATGTCATCTGCTTTATAAATCAGCATGCTGTTGTTAGGGTATGTTTTTAATTGAGCTGACAGTAGAGCTTTAAAACTCCTGTATGCACTCAGTGAGCTATTTTAACTGTTTCCCTGCAATATGCTTTTTAGTTGTGTGAGAAGAGCAGCACAATTATTTCTCACACTTTTGGTTTTCATCTATCCTTTTTCCTCTTCTTTTAGATGCTTCGCTCTTTCTCTGGGTAGCCATTTGAGGCTTGCTGTGAATGTTATCCCAGGATACATAGAAGAACAAATTTCGGTAAGAAGTCACATCGCTGCTCTGAATTGAAAGCTGCTATCAAGATGGTGCAAGTAGCATTTGTAAAGAGGTTTTAAAAAAGAATAGAAATACTGTAATGAAGATAAGCTAGATGTAGTGAATCTGTAGTAACACATACTAAGGTCTCCTGGGGAAGATGAAAAAAACCCAACTAACGTAAACCAAACAATCACAAACAGAACTTGGAAGAGCGTGGGGGCTCCCAGAAGGTGGTGGAGTTTGTCTTTTCTCCTCAGTAGGTGTAAGACAAGGCTCTAAATCATAACATCAGTGAAATGCAATAGCAACAACAATCAATTGTCATTTTCAATAGTACGATTGAAGGCTTCATGTTGGGAAAGGAGGTTATGCCGGTATGCTCCTAGGTTTGGTAATTGCAGGCAGAACTGTTCCTACAGTTTAAGGCAGTCTGAGAGAGAATGATTTGGACTAAAAAACATTCACAAATTGTTTTGGCTGTGGCTTTATTCTTCATTTATTTCCAGAGGAGAACAACAGAACAGCTTTCCTTCTTTTGGTAACAGGTTTTTACCATCGAAAGTAGTCCATCTGTCCTGCTAAATTCATTAATCCCTATACCTGCATATGTTTGATAGAGAGACTGAACAGGAGAACTGTAGTGTAGGGACAGACCTCAGGGAAAATGTGACCCCAGGACACATGAATATGGTATATGTACACTTTCAGCAAAGGGTGTGAAGCTGGATGACCGTTTAAAAATTTGTCTGTGTGGATTCTGTTCCTCAGATTATGGAGGAGACAAGGATACAAAAAATACATGAAGAAACTAGTCTGCTGGTGGCATAGGCATGAGCAGCACCTCTGCCTGCTGTGGGTACCACGTCCAGCCTGCCCCAGCAGAGCTCTTCAATGCTATTAGCCAGCACCATGAGTACACTGGCCCAGGGAGCCCAAGGCACCTGTCTTAGATAAACCCAGATGAGAAGCCTAGAGACAGAAAGAAGCTGGTGCTCTCTGCCTTCCCATGTTGATTACAGGAGCTGCAGTGAGGAACTAAACCTAGGGTATGTGGATCCTTTTGGACTGCTCCTCCTTGGGGGAGCCCTGCAATGCTGTGGGCTCCAGAGGAGCAGCTGAGAGTCAGGGCTGGACCATTACTACATTCCTGGAAGCTCTCCAGCTCCTCTCCCTCTACCTGGATGGTTCTGTTTGGTGAAAAATACTTCAGTAAAGTAAAGGAGAACCAAAGTGATTTAACACTACATTTGTCTTCAGAAAAAGAATGGGTCTGCATAGGTGGGACTTAGGGCAGTTATGGGTGGTGTGTTTTCTCTGAGCTCTAGTGTGACTGTCTGCAAGGATAGGGCTCTGAAACCATGCCAGGAGTACAAAGCAGAGAGTGGGATGCAGTGGATTTATTTTGGTTTTTTACTGGTGGTAACTGAAAGTAAGTGAGAACCTATCTTCTTGGAAAATCATTGCAGAGTCAGTAGAGGCAAGAGTTTCTGGCTAAATAGCTCTCCAATGCTCAGCTAGAGTATGGACTAGCCTAAGGAAAATATCTTTGATTGCTGTTTGGACAAGGCAAATTATGCCAAAACCATCCTTTTATGGAAACACTCTGTCCAAGGAAGAGCAAGACAATGGAGGTTTCCTGATAGCTAAGATTGCTTAGTGACTTCCCTTCTGCCAGGTCAGAGCAGCACAGGACTTTATGCTAGCCCCAGAAGATGCGCTCTTGCCTGGGGGTGAACCACTGCAAAAAGAGCAAGCTGCTCCTGGACAGGTTGTGTTGCTGCTGAGCTGGCTGTGTAGGGCCCAGATGCTGTAAATTGGTTGCGATGCCTTGTCTTCCACCTTCCCATTTTTCTTTTGTTTCACCATTATTATAAAAAATTGGTAGATGGCTAATATTACAAGTCCAGGGCAAAACTACTCATACGTTTAGTGTAAGGACATTTAAATATTTAAAGCAGATGGTTCCCAATGACCTTACATGTCTCCTTTATAAATGTATGTACTGTCTTATAGAACCATCTGCATCCCAATATGCAGCTCATATGTTTCCAAGTGTTTCCTCGTTAACCAGCAGAAAACTTCATCTTCCAGCTGACATGAGATAAAGGTTCAAGCTCAGTCACAGTCGTGCAAATCAGCACTCCAGGTGGGAGCATTTGCCCCAGGGCAGTGAGGTGTTGGAGTCTTGCACTTCGTATTCCGGGTGCATCAACAAGGCTAAAATTTGGAGGATGCTGGCAAGCTTCCTCACATGACCTGAGCTTGAGAAGTCCGACAAATAATTTGCAAAAGCATAGCCACTGGCAATGACAGGCATATATCTTGCCTGATGCACCTGCATCACCTCGGCAAGGCTGTCTGTGAAATGCAAGGCAGTGCAGAGCGATGCATGATTTCCTATGCACCCAGATCAGCCTTGCTCCCCGCTCTTTTCTTGTACAGAAGAGCAGAGCTAAACTAGTAAAAGCAATTTTCCATTCTCCGAGAGACCCAGGGGAAATGAGCTCTGATCTTGTGCTCGTCTCACACTCCCTTGATTCCCTCAACTGGCAGCTTTCCTGTGCTAGTTTCCACTGTGCAGAGCTTCTCTGTCATTAGAGCAGTATGGTTGCCTCACTCCTTTCAAAGAAAAATCCTTTAATTTTTAGGACTCACTTTGTGACTGGCCGTGTGCTACCTGCACTTTTTTTTTTGGTAGGAAATAATCTAAAAGAATGGTTCATAAAACATATATAAGTGGCAGGTAGATGGAAAGTGGCATGCCTCTAATTTAAATTTCGATTAGAAAAAAATACAGAAATGTATTACATGAGGTACTGCTAAGAGTTGTATGGAATATTGTGTTTTAAGACCTACTGTAGATCTATGTCGGTGCCTGTGAAAGAGAGGATAATTAGTGCCCGTACTCTCAGTCATATCAGACTAAAGGTAATGGGGTGTAAGAAATGGTTCATTAGGCTCTCTCAAGTACTTTTACTGTGTCCATACTATTTATACCAGCAGAAAAAATTCAATGTCTTTAAAATCAAGCCAAAGCATTTGCCTTAGATTCTTCAGTTTAAGAAATAACATTGAGTGATGATCTCTTAAAGTCAAACAGAAAAAAAAATGTACATAGAAAAAGCCCTTAAACCAATTTTATTAGCATTCTGTGTCACTCCAAGGCAGTCTACATGCCTATGCAAATCCTGCCTCCACCATTTGTGCTCCCCTCTATATGTTTAGCCTACAAGGGGGAAAATTTGTGGATGGAGGAGGCAAGCAAAAAAAGCATAGCATTTATTTTCAAGAGAAACATGCATTTAGAATATCCTTTGCTTTCTTGTCTGAACAAAAGAGCAAACTGTGAAAAAGAGCAACAAATGTGAGCAAGGGAATGGGAAGAATGATGGAAAAAATGGGTTAAACTCCCAAAATATATGTAGCTTGACTATACAAGGGGAGGATAGGATGGCATGCTACAGATGTTCGAAGGGTACAGCTATCAAATGAGAGGGGGAAAGTTATTTAGGCTGACAGAAGAGATGCAAGTAGGACTAATACGATGAAGTTAAAAAACGAAAAATTTAGGTTAAGAATCAGGAAAAGCTTCCTGAGAGCAAAATATATAATACAGCTCTGGAGCAATTTCTCACGGGAAGCAGAGAAGCTCCATCACATGAAGCCCTATGCATTTAAAACTAAATTGAAAAAGCATTAGAAAATATAAGGAGAATAAAATATAAGGCACTTTTGTGTGCTCTGCAGTCCGGGGTGGATCACCAGGGGCTGCTCCCCTGCCCTCTGTTTCCAGTTTTTTCTGGTTCTTTGCTAACAATGTGCCATTTGTACTTTCTAGAAAAGTAACTAACACAGCAAGGGTAAATTTGGGAGTCAGTCTATTAGCATAAATTACACTATATATCTACAAGATAATAAGGGCATAGCAAAGACACATTGTACTAATTCTGCACGCAATTCTGAGTGCACTTCTGAACATACCTCATTTTTTGGTTTGCTGTCTTGGGCACCTCCATTTTGAGATTTTGGCCCTAGGTAAGTGCTTAAACTGGTGCCTTTGCAGTCTCTGGCAAGAATTAAATGAGCTGTGTTTGATACTGTATGGTCCATAGGTGAAGTGAGAGACTTGGCTGGCACCAGGTGTGGAGCATCCACAGCTTCTATGGGTTTGAACAGAGAGTAGTGGTGCTTAGCTCCTGTTGGTGGCAGGTGCTTGCTATGGCTTTTGGGTCAGAGTCTGGTTTTGCACAGGGCTTTGGAAATGCAAGCCCAGCAACTTGAGCTTGGCAAGGCGGGCAAACATTTCACAGGAGTAGAAAGTGTGAGCAGGTGCACGGGACACTGCAGTGGCCTAAACTTGCATCCTTTTGCTTTTGGGCACCAGAAGGGAGCTGCATAAATCACTCCAGTTCCCTTGGGTTAATATGTTTTTCAACTGACCTATCTAGGGCACAGACTGGCCCAGTGGCCATATTGTATAAGGACAGGTAGGACACTCAACTCTTTAACATACAGACCATGAATGCCTGCACCTGGAGAGAATACACAATTAAGGCATCCTGATTAATCTGATACCACAGAACAGACATACAACAGGGAGTAGGCACATCCTGAAAGAGGTAAGGAGTAATTTCCTACCTACGCAAATGTACACCATGTACATTTAAGTACCAACTTCAACTTGCCCTGTTGCCACCTGTTCTACAATTGCCACGTGAAAATATAAGCTTCTAACTGCAAAATACTGTGGGGAGGTTTAGTTACACTAGCATCATAATCTGTCTTTTCCACCATTTTAGAAGCTGTAGTGCCCTGGTCTTACAAGATTTTGGTTTTTCCTTCGCACAAAACCTCTCCAACTTGGTTGAAAATAGTTCGATGTGAAAAAGGGATTACCTCAGAGGTGTTTGTCTTTATGTAAACACAAACAAATGGTTAGTAACCTGCAGCCTCTACCAAGAAAAGTGTTTATGATTACCTTTGAAATCACAGGAAACAGTTCACATGTGTCAGATAACCCTGTTCTCCAGAGCTTTTTTGGTAACAGCGGTCACCGGAAGCATGTGTAGGCATTTGTGATGAGGAAGCCCAGTGTTTTCCTGCATTGCCCTGGTCTTCCACAGAAAGAATTTTTGCTTACCTTGAGAATTTACGTTTGTTAAAATCAGCCTCAGCAGTCTTTATAGAAACAGAAGAAATGCTCAAAAGCCTCCCGACTTCAGCATTTGTCGGATCTCTCTTTCCTGCACTGGGACTGCAGGACTGCTCCGTAACTACTTTGTAAGCCAAATGCTGAGCTTACAGCACTCCCTACACTTGATGTTCGCTCCAGGAAGGCAGACTGAAAAATATTTTGTACTTGTTTAGAAAGCAACAGTATCTCTCCAATACAGAATGAAAAGTGAAAGCTGTCCTCGTGTGTTAACATGAAAAACATTTACCAAATATTTGGTGAAATTCAAGTGTGTGCTTGCTTTACCTCAAAAACATTCTATAAATCAGTCTGAATTTACATTAATTTTATGAAAATTACCTTCCTAACTGTGCAAGTGTTTAGGGGACCCACAAAGAGCCACGATGCTGCCATGCCAGACCCTGTGCCAATAGAGAGATGAAAGATGATGCCTGTGTGGAGGAGTTGACATTCTTTATATGTGAGAGTGCTAAATGATATTTGCATTTGCACAGAGTTGAAAACTCTGGGCTAGTTCTGGCTGGCACCAGGTTTGGCAAAGGTAAGTCAGATCCCTAACAAGCTGCAAAAGCAGGGGAAATACCAGTTCAGGTGCTGCACTGTGTGGAGGCACAGCACTTCCCAGGAAACTGTGAGGAGAACAGCTCTATTGTGATCATGCACAGCTGCACATTGCAGGCGTCTTCCTCACGCTGCCGCAACTCATTTCAGTAAAGCAAGGTATTTCTGCACAGAAACACCCTTTGTAGTCAACTTTCAGACCATTACGCAATTTCATACAGGGCATCTTTGAAAATAAATCACTCTTCATACTCTACTTTGTGGCTTTCTCTACTTATGCTCCCCCACCCCCTCCAAAATTCAGGGGAATTCCAGAACATTTTGCAATTAGCTAAGGATTATATTTCCTTATTTTTATTAATTTTATGTAAAGTGGGATTTATCAGTGGAGCATTCATTGACACTGACTTCAATTTATTCTGATGAAACTGACTGACATCTGTGTGTGCTGTTCATCAGTCATAATTTAAACCATTCTTAATTGCATTAAATGTAAATTAAGACATTCAATTTCAGCCATTATTTTTCATAAAACACTGTGAACTGAATTTTAGTGGGTCACAAGATCTTACATTCAAAATAAATAGGGTAAATTTGAAACTTACCATTGATGTTCATATTTCACCCTTTGTCGGCTGTATTTCTTTTGTAGCTTACTAGATTGGAACAATTAATTTTCTCTCTGAAGGGAACATGAATGGCTAAAGATGATGTAGCTGAGTTTTTTAACAAATTACTTTATCATTTCTAGAGCTTGCTTGTTACTACAATATATTAAATATATTAAGAGAAAATGCAATTAACCTTTCATCTAAACCAAATGACAAATTAAAACAGAAAATGTAAACCATGCCAGAATCAGCCCTCTGATTTTGAATTCAGAAGGCTATGCCAATGGATTTGTTTGCTGAGCTTCCTCAAGGAGGTTTTGCAAAGCAAAATCTGTTCAGAAATGGGGGCTTGGGTCAGCTAATACTGGAAAAAAAGGGAGGACACGAAGGGCTGTCTTTGCTATAAAGGAGAATGGTGTTCCATGAGTGGATTGGGATGCTATCTGGGAAAGGCTGGGTATCTCATTTTTGGAAGTTAAGACCAAAGCTTCTCTTTAATCCAGTAGATCTGGTCTCAAATATCTGGCACAGCAACCAGCAAAACCCAGTGGTGAGGAGGTGATTTTTAAAATTTGTGTATGTTTTGCTTCAGAATGAGGGAAGAGCTGAATACTACGGCTTAATGGAGAGAACATTCAAGCCAAGCTAACTCCTTTTTTGAGTGCAGCAGTACAGCATGTCCCCAGCCTAATACAACGACCTTGGCTCACGGCAGGGAATGCTGCAGTTGCCCTTGGAACAGCCCTGAGTAGCCCAGCTGTGCTGGAGGGGGCAACCCTGACTCGAGAGGCAGCTTGTGTCCATGGGGCTCACTCTGAGAGGGGCTAAGAGGCTGAATCTTGGTACCTGCATTGCTGAACTGATTGGAAGTGTGGGGCTCTTAGGGAAAGGCTGGAGGGGTTCCCTGGTTCCTTGCTGTGGGTTTGGTTGCTCAGTTACCTGCCCGTTTGCCACTTTACATCACAGGACTGCTGGTCTGGGAAGGAGTGCCTTGTTGGTGTAAATGGATGTCCACAGTGGTTTAAACCAAATGATACACCCATTAGAGAAAGCCTCCCAGCTCAGCAGTAGCCCCTGCCTCGTCACTCCTCTAGATCACTCCCTAGAGGGTGCTGGTGTGATGCAGTGCTGAAACCACCTGGAGCCAGCTTTCCTCCCTGCCCACTGCTAAGGACGTCCCCGTTACATGGCCAAAGCTCTGGTGTGCCCCAAATCAGAACACTGTTTTGGTACTCACCCTTACAATTCACTGAATAAAGGCTGCTCCTGTGGCTACAGCTCTTAAGGGTGATAGGCAAAAGTTGGCCAACAAAGGAAGGACCACAGGCCTACCCTTACACAAGTAGGAAAAATTTATATCGATATTACCTAAGACATTTACATTCCCATGCCAGTTCAAGTCCAGGAGAATGAAGTGTTGCAATAAGTCTGGAGACGGGTAGTGATGCAATCATTCTCCCAGTTTCTTGCTATTAATATATGTCTCTTACTCATTTTTAAAGATAGAGTAAATGAGAGTACTGAATATAAATGGCCTTTGTAAGTCATTGAGGTCAGTGAAGCATGTCATTGTTTGCAACTTGAATTCCATGAAAGCACTGGCTGGCTGAGAGGCACACTATATACTTTTTTTTCTCATAAATAAAAACCACAAACAATATTCAGTATGTTTAATGGTAATTATAAAAGGATACTGTGTACAATGAGTTTCCAAAGCCAGAACAAGTTGTGAGTGCTTAATAATGTGACCTTACAGTGTCATCTTTAGCATACGTGATGCCTATATGCCAGCAATGTATAAATTATTTCTCTGGCTGTACGTTAGAAAACATTTGATTATGATTTATTTTGGGGTTCTCTGAAAGATGAAGTAAGTTCTTTAATATTAGCATTACTAATGATTTTAATGAGGCATTAAAATGTTGCAGTATTGTAGGAACATTTTTCTTTTTTAATATTATTTCATTAATAGTTTACATGAATGTTAATGTTAAATTGATTATGGAACCTGAAAGAGTAATCCACAAAATGTCAAAGTGCCATTAGCACAGTGAAAGAGCCCTCCAAAGGCAGGGATCTGGTAAGAGCTAATGAGATATCTTGTACCACGTAACACTGAAGCAGCTTTTTCTAAAATTAAGTCTGAAAATTAGGTTTTAATATCCTTCACTTTGGGACTTTCCAGCCATTTGAGCTACTGAGTGTTCAGCCTCATGAACACAAAAAGACAGATCAGGTCTGGGGCCAGAGACTCCCTCAGAATTTGGCCTTATGTATGTAAGCCCCAGTTAAAAATCTCAAAAAGGCAATGGCAAACATATTAAGAAGAAGAAAAAGGTTTCTCATAGGATGTGATGACTGAATTATCCGTCTGTTGACAACTCTGCAGAGTGGATCAGCCATAGGGATCTATGGTTCACATGCATTTTGTACTGTATGTGTCACTGTTAAGTTGAACAAGAAAGAGCATGTTGAACACTTTATGTAAGTTTTGCAAAACGAGGTTTTAGATAATACCCTATCTTCTCGAAATACCAGAGTGCAGGTGTGTTCAGAGGAACACATGGAAATACGCTACATTAGAAAGCCTAAATGGCAGTAGGGGATAAGGAGGGCTGGTAAAGGCTCTGACACATATACTTGAGATTCTCCACTGATTCACAAATTTGGAAGGTAGGAATATTTCAGGAGTCTTGTTCCACAGCAGCTCAGCCTTAAACAACTGGCACTCATGCAGCAGATGAACCAAGGTCTCACTGACCTTGGCAGCTTTATAGGAAAAAGTTAATGTAAAGGTGAAGCATTTTCAAATAATGTCATTTACGTGTTGGGTAAATCCATGCTCTCACATGTTGTCCATATAGGTCTTGAATTTCCAATGACAGTTTTACTGTGGCTGGGGCAAAAACCATTTATTTCCTAGATCTGTTAGTTTCTTATATCATAAGAAAAACGAAGAGATGAACTGAGTAATTTTATTGTTCCCCCCCTAAGCTAGTTCCATGCTAGGGAATATATGGGTATCCAGGGATGCTAATTTGTGTTAAACCGTCATGTGCACACCAAAGCAAAAGGCATATTGTCTTTTAAGCATGACCACCAATACACATGCCTGCCTGCAGTCTCCCATTAGCCTGTTAACAGCTGTGATATTGCATACCAGATCTTGGCTACTGATGTCCAAGCCTTTCTTGAAGCAGCACTTCCAAGATCCCAATTTTGCCACCAGGACAAGCCTTGTCCCAGTACTGTTTAAACAGACATGTCCAGAAGTTCAGGTATTGGGGTCTTGGGACCACGGCGACAGCCCCAGGGCAAGGTGCAAGGGAGGTGGCACTTGTGTCTTCACAAGTGAGGTCCAGGCTTTGTCACTACACAGTGCACTTCAACTTACTTGAACAGCATCCTAAAAGAACTAAGCCCTCTACTTGTGGCAGAGAAGACTGTGAGGTATTGAACTTCTTGCAGTGTCTGAGTTTATACAGAGAGGAGGAATGCAGTGGTATGGGGTTGCCAGATGCTGGCTCCCTTAGGGGTGGTGGAGGGAGCTGTGTGCCCAGCTGCAATCTGGATGTAGGCAGGGGCCCAGCCTGGCAGCTTTGGGCAGTGTATGATTTGACAGCTCCAGGTGTCCCTCTCAAGGTCTTCCAAACCACCACAGTACCCAAATGAGCCCCAGGCAGCAGCAGGTGCTGGAGGAAAAGCCTGGTCCGCTACAGCCTGAAACTGTACTGTGTCACCCTCATCCCCCAAATCATCTTCATCTGAGCCAAGGCTCAGGCTGAAGCCGAACAGAGAGCTCAGCCCTAGGTGGGACTGAGAGCTTCACACTCTTGTCTAGGCAAGATTTGTTGTAGTCTGATAAAGGCAATTAATTAGCCTTACAAGACCCTTAGGAAAAGAACTTCTCTATCACAGATGAGGAAACTGAGGGTCTGTAGCCTCTAGCCTGATCCTGCTTGGCCTCTGACTCTCAAAACCAGTGAAAACACTCATGGGCCAAATGAGAGGACTGTGGGTCCTCTCCTATAAGTCTTTCCCTATAGACAAAACTCACAGAGCACTTATTACTGCTGGAAAAAAAAGGGCTTGGTGAAAATTACACAAATCCCTGTATTATAAAATTCTATAGCTGATGTTACTCCCTCTGCCTTCCCCATAAAAATTCTTTGGTTGATTTAATAATTTATAGGCTCATAATGCATTCATTCAACATCATAGTTTTGTTTGTTTGTTTTCCATAAGCAAGAAAACTGGTTTGAAAAATGACTTGAATAATTTTCTTTTGCTATGGCTTTTTTGTACCCCTTTCGTCAGAAAAGTGGTTTAGTGGTTTCACCCAGGACATAGACCAAAGTCAGCAAAGCTGGTCCTGAACATCACTCCACAGCCGACGTGCTCCCAGGTTACAATTACTGCTTGCTCCTCCATGGGGCAATGGGCAGTGAAATGCTCTTTTGTGTAGTCTTGAGAATGCATTTAGCTGTCAAGAGGCAGAACAAGGAAGCAGTGGCCTCTTTCCTTTCATCTCCCACCTTAGAAATTAGTGATGGCAACCTTACTGATTAAACCAACAACTTAAGAAACCAGTTAAGTAGCTAAAACCTAGATAATTTTACAGTTATGAGGAGAGAGGTGACCAACTGAGAGTGCGAGGCAGTTCTGGCTTGTAAGCAGAATTCCTCAAACCACTTCAAGCCCATGCATAGTTCTTAAGTTTGATTTCACTCAGGATTCCTTTGTAGAAACTAATGGTATGATCTGGTTCACTATACTTAAGAGGGCATGTATCTATTTTCCCATTTGTTTATATTATCTGAATATTTCAGCTTGTATCTAACACATATATATATATATATGTATATATATGTAATATCCAGCTTCTAATACATGGAGCTCCCCAGGAAGTCCTGAGTGCAAGAAATAGGTTTATCCTGGTAAGACCTGTTTTGTTAGAAGGAAACTCTAAGATTAATTTGAGACTAAAATACATCGCCTTACTCCCCATAAGAGAGTGGTTGAGGCAAGCCTAGTAGCCTTTCCCTGCGCTCATAGTTAAAGAAACCTCCATCAAGCCTAGCAGGAGATTTTTCCTGTGTAGATAACATTGTCTTGGCCCTTCATCCATTCCTAACTTCAGCGAATAAGCAAAGAGTTAACCAGGAATCCTTTGCCATTTGCAATCCAGTGTGCTGGTTTCCTGTGAGGAAGAGCTCAGGGTGAATTCATTTTCAGCTGAATATGTCATTAAGGAACAGGATTTATTAATGACTTATTAATGCAGACAGAGTCAAACTGAACTCTGGTACAAATACTCTGGTATTCAAAGGAAATAACTGCTTATGAGGATATGGGCAGTATAGAGCTAGTTCCTGTCTTTGGATGTGGATATATAGGCAATATTAAGTATCCTGTTTAATACTGTACACTTATATTCATTACCACTCAGAATAATAAAAACTTCTCTTTTTACAGTGACATTTATTTACTGCTGAACATCAGCCCAGGTGAAAGAACTCCTAGTTCACTCCTGTATGTAATCTCAGGTTCTGTCATTCACATGTAGAAAACTCAGCTCTCTATTTAGCACAGTGTTGGTGAAAGATAGACATTTACAGGGCCCCTCTGCCCTTGAGCTGTTCCATTAGTGCATGGAAAGCACCTTGCAGCCTGTGACAAGCGCAGCAGATCGGCACTAAATCAAAAATCAGTGCCAGCCAGGGATCTAAGCCACCATGAAGGTCACAGCCATCAGCTGCATGCCATCTCAATCCAAACAAAACACACTGGATACAGGGGGATTTTCACTACTCACAATAGGAGACAAACACATCATGTTAGAGTAATCTCCTGGTAGCAGCAAAATGGGTAACTGACCTTTTAAATACTTTTGAGTATTTAATAAAAGTTTGAAGACAGGAAAAAGAGGTATTGGTGATTTTTGGGTGCTTTTTGTTGTGTAACTGAAACATTGGCTCTGTGCCACAGCAACCCAAAATATTAACAAAGAATTTCTTTCCCAGAGCTGGGAGAGCTCATACATATTACTAAGCTCATGAATTAATACTCTCTAATATTTTTTTTCTAAATAAATTCTCCCTGTTCTAGTAAATGCAAAGAAACTTACTCGAGCAACCTTAAACAGCAGATTAATCTGAAAGAGATTTAAGTGAAGATACAGTTGTCCACAGCATCTTTCCTAAAGTTGTGACCTAAAGGAATATCCAGTTGCATACTGCAACAGCAACACAAAGATAAATGAACAGAAAATAGAGGGATTGTAGATTAAGGGGTTTAAATAAGGCAGTCAAGACATGGTCTACTGCCAAATTTGACAGGAGATGAGGGGAGCTCTAACAGTAGGGTATGAACTGGCCAAGCCATGTGCCATCTCTCAGCCAGGCTGTGTGTCTGGCCGTGCTGCATTTGAGCACCCAAACTGGTGTGGGTATGTACAGGCTAATCTTCCTGCTGGGGTCACTACAGGAGATGCCTGTATCATACACAGCTCTCCTTCTCCCCTTCACAGAAAGTGGAGGTGTTGAAAGTCATTTCCCACTCTAAGAGGCCTTAGGATCAAGAGGACAGAGAAGGAGGAAGAGCAGTGAAGGATAAAAAAAGCAATAGTTTCTCTGCCTGTGTCCACCAGTGGCCGATCTCCCTGCTCAGACCTGGGCCTGGAGTTTGGAGTGTCCTCTCATCTTACAGACACCTGACTGTGGAGGCTGTGGGTTGACTCACAGAAGACTGAGCACACAGGTTCCTTCTGCTAGTTTCCCCTGGCTTCACAGAGAACTCAAGAAAATTTGGGAATTTGGGACTTGAATCCCAGCATCAGTACAATCAGTCCCAGATGATTCTGCTCCTTCTCTTTGGACAAATTTTGGAGTAAACCCCCCAAGTGAACCCCAGATAAAATTGCCTTCCCTTTCCTAGGTCTCTTCCCTCAGACTTTGTTCAAGGGGGGACATTCTTGTTCCCCCAAGACCAACTATGTCCTCTGACGGACGGAGTCTTATTTTCCTAGTTCTACAGTAACTAATGTTCTGCATGCAGAAAGAAAAGAATACAATTACGCTGCATGTGAGTCTGTATTTGTGTGGAGGACAGAATGTTTTCCCTTCCTTCACTATACTAAATTGCAAAGCTCACGTGCAATTGCATGAGAGAAAAACAAGGCCCACTTGGAAATAAAATGACCTGAAGGGAAAAGGTAAAACTGCTTCCCTTTGGCGACCTCCACCTCTCCCTTCGAGAGGGACCATTCCTGTTAGAAATATAAGACAAAAGGAAAGGCTTTGAATGGGTAGTATAGAAATAACATTTATGTAATCTACTTGAAGAGATCTATTGAAGTGTCAAAGCTTATTTTAGCTATGGTATCCAGGCACTGTCAGACTAATTGGCTGCATCATTAATTATACAGAAAGCTAATTTAAATAAGATACAAACCAATGCACTGGGTCAGGCTATGGGTTAATCAGTGCCCAGCAGTGGATGCATTTTCTTAAAAGAGTGTAAGAAGCAGGGCACATACAGAAGTGATCCCTCCCGTATCACGCTTCCACGGCTTATGAACAGTCATGTTTTAAAACCACCAATGGACCTACCTTTCAATAACTCTGCCTATTCCTTTCTTGACTATTGCAACGTGTATTCCTAAATAAAGATGAAAGACTTGCCACCTTGTTTTTGGGAAATGAAGGTTTCTCTTTGAGGAGAATATATCTGAACATGAATAGAATATTTACATTGCATTGCTGCTCTAAATGCTCATTTTGCTATTAAAAAATGAGCACTTCCTTGTACATGTGACTGATTCATAGATCATTCTACACAGTTTATGTGCATCTTGGTTTTGTGTCAAAATTACACCTACATACTTGCACACCCACATACACAGGCACAAGAGCACCACAACGTATCTCAGAGTGTTCCTACTATCAGGTGCCAACCGAAGGCAGAGTATTTGAAAGCCAGGTGCAGTGAAGCCATTGCGAAGAGAAGGAAACCCAAAGAAGCTTTCCCCTAGTCCGAGAAGTTTCCCGCGAACGCTGCGAAAAAAAAAACCAACCCAAAATGTGCCTTGGAAATGTGCGTTGTGGGCGGCTGCCACCTACTGGCACCAGGGACGAGCCCGCGGCGGGGGACCAGTCCCCGGCTCCTGGGGCAGGTTTTCCCTCCTTTCAGCTGAGACCCAGGGGCAGAATTTTGTCTTCCTTGTGCCCGAGCGTTCCGTAAAGCCATGCACATATCTGAATGGCATTATTTTATTCAAACTCCCCTTAATGGCAGTTTGGCATACTCTTAAGCGAGGGAGCTGCTTGAAAAGGAGTCAGCATGAAGTGTCCTTTCCTTTTTCCTTCTTCTTTTTCTAGATAGTTAATAAAGTTTTTGTATTCATCAATCATCGGGAGTCAGCCTGGGAGTGTGCTCTGTTTAAATGCTCTGGCTTTTCACTTAATGCATCCCATCTGTTTCTGAAATAAATTGCAATAATCCGTGTTTAATGTTAATCAATGTATTACTAAATATGCAAATTATATTAAAAGACGTGGTTTGAAAAAGCTTTCATTTGTAAATATGGTAGCTGAAAACAGGAAGCATATCTAAAAGCCATTTAGATACAGTAGCCTAACTCTAACAGTGTGGCTGATTTATAAAGCAGTTTGCAAGTTGATCTTTCTCCCACAAGGGGATATGTAAAACTGTTGCATATCAGATTTTGTTAACATCTGATGGGTTACTGCTAACAGTGTAAAGGCCTAATATTCACAACCATGTCTCTTATTTAAATTAAAGCAATCTTATTCCAGCTTTCTAATTTTTGTGCTCATCCTAACATATGAATTTACATGAAGAGTTTATGAATCACAGTGAAAGCAATTTGAACAAGCTTTTCAATCAGTGTTACATCTTACTGCCTGATTTAGATAATTCATTGTCTAAGGGGCTCTTCTGGCCTCTCATTCTCCTTTACAGGGGGCTCAGTCTATGAAGCTGGCTGTCCCTCTTGGTGTGGCCACAGTCTCTCCACTCCAGTGCACCACTTTGCAGGAGGGTCCTGTGCAGGGCCCTCACGGTGCTGCTCCCGTCACCAGTGTGGCTCCACACCCCAGCTCACAGACGCCCTACGGCATTTCTTGTTCAGGTTTGTTAGACACAGAGAGTCATTTGCACTTGCTGACTTTCCATGGGGCAGTGGAAGCACAAGTGCAAAAAGACTGTAGGCAGGACACAATCCCTGAGCCCAGACTCACAGCACTGAACACAGTAAATGAAATACTGGTGAGGAGTGTTGGAGAGAAGATCCAGATAGGAAGATAAATGCTGAGACATTCTGCAAACAGAGGTGGCTGTTTGTGGTTTCAGCCAAAGGTTACTATAATCCTCTCTTGCCTCTTGTTTGCTTTGTTTTTCTGTTCACACTCCTGCTACCCTCTGGACAGACTGCTTGATGTAATGAACTTGTCTCCACTACAGAGCAGCCCTACCTGGAAGACCCAGGTACCATAGGCAAGGATGGGTAGAAGAGGAAGCTGTGACCACTGCAGCAGTTGCTCATGATGAAGCAGAGGGGAAGCCCAAGAGGTGATGAAAACGTAAAGTATCCTTTGAGATAGTAAGTGTCCCTTGGGTCACAATGTTAGCTCAAGTGTGTGTTCAGTTTGACAATACTCTTTTCTTTTCCCATGCTGTGTTATAGAATATCCTTGATGTTTCAGGACATAAGGTGAGCTCTAAACACAATTATTTGAAAGGCAGTTTATCCCTTACCCTGGAGAAGTTCGTCATAGCCGCTTGAGAGGTAGTTTGTGGTTTGCTTTTCTTTTTATTTTGTATTATTATTTTACCACTTTATATTATATCTTTTTATGTTATTCTTTTATCACTTTCCCCTGTTGCAGCTTCCTATGAAGCATCCAATGAAATTTACTGAGATGTACCAGAGCAGAAGGACCAGGAAACCAATCTATCACTAAAGTTACCCGTGCTCAATGGGAATCTCTTGGGTCCCTACGTATTTGGTCTAATTTCCGCACCCTTGACAAGTGGGCCAAAGTTTTAAATTAATTTCAGAATAAAAAGGACCAAATATGGGACAGTTTTGACTGTGCATCTTTCAAATGACCACTTGATTACATACTATTAAATGTGAAGGCTTTGCCACAGTTTTCATGAGAAGCTGAGCTAAGTTTTACTCCAAATTTTTAGATACCCTGAAACTCAGACCTGGTCTATATGTGTGAGCAAACCTCCCAGGAGCTAAAAGTGGGAGCAAAGTTAGCAGAAACCCTGTGAACCAAAACTGCTGAGTTCCTGGCTCTATATGCGACCAGTGTCACATTTCAACAGCCCTGCACCACCACCTATCAGCCAGAGAGGGGGAGAAAGTGTGAGCACTACTGATCTACTGTCATGCATTTATGTTCAAACATATGTAAGCATTTCCCTTTTTTCCCCCTATAAACGTAATGGAACTATTTAATGTATTCAAAACATGAAAGGTAAATAAAACTTCCTCCTTTACCCTGGAGAAGAGATAAGAGGGACAAGGTTACAAGCAAGGTTTCACAAAGATGTAAGGCTGTAACAGCTGTGTTGAGTACTTTGCTTGTCTTCATGTCACGGATTCGGAGGGAAGGCTAAGCTGATGAACGAATTGAGATTTCTCTGTTGGTTGCTTGTGTGTGTGCTTAGGGCTAGGTACTCCCGAGGGTACTCTGGGCGAGGTGATACAGCACCCTTCTTCCCTTTTAATGAGTGGAGACTCTGCGTGAGCTTCTCCCAGGAGGCATTTTTCACTGTCACAACCCTAGGAATTGAGTCTCCACTTGTAGATACGATGTAGCAGCTTGGTTTGACTCCTTCTTTGCAAAGTCATGCTCTTCCCTCATGTCACAAAGCCCTAGAGGTTTGCCCTCAGCACTCTGGGGATTTTGGGGATGACACTTCGTTTGGTGACTGAGATTGCCCTTATGAATTTTTTTTAAATCTCGTCTAGTCAAATCAAAAAAGTGAAAGTAACAACAAGGTCTGGAGTGAAGACCCTGATTCATAGAGGATTTATTGACAGTACCTTTGAAAGTACTGTTTAATATGCAAGGTAAACAAATTAAAATCCCAGCTTGTGGACCAAGGGCATTCACAAATTAGAAATGACCCCCTGCCTGCCGTGAGAGTGCTAATGATGTGAAAGCTGAAAGGAAGTGAATCCCCTTGGGAGAAGAGAGTGGGTCAGAGGGGCTTTTGTAATCTACCAATCTGTTTGGTTTTGACAGGCTCTTTGTCTATCATGGGAGATGACAAGAGGAGCTGAGGCGTCTGGCAAAGATGGGAATGTCTGCCTACAAGCTTTATGTATTCGTCATTTTGTCTTCACTCAGTTGTTGGTATCTCTTGGCTGCCTGAGTGCAGGGAAAACACTTCTGCTTGCCGGCAGCTATGGGGAGAGAGCAGCAGCAGCCTTAGTGACTATCACAGAGTATGACACAACATGGGGCTTAAATCAGAGGTCCAGTAACTCTGTTTCATTTCACATCTGTTTTAATCACAAAAGCTGCCTCTAATCTGGACCTGAGAAAGCAAGAAGATATCCACTGTACCCTGAGCCCACATCTCACTCATAGGCTGACATGGAGAGCAGAGCGCAGGTGGTGGCAGTGATGGTACCGACTGTAGCAACTCATTGGTGTGATCCAAAGGCAGAGTTGCTGTCGACAAGGACCATGCCTAGGAACCAGTTTTTTCTACAAACACTGACCCTTAGGAGTTCTAGTACTTTGCCTAAGAAAGCAAAGCTCTGTCTCTGAGGATGTATACACAATTTTCCTTGACTCTATGAAGAATCTGAGTGAAGTTCTAGCCCCACTAAAATCAAAAGAGGAAAAACTATGTACTCACCTTCAGATAATGCTAAGGATATCCAGATGCACACACAGGTGGATATGCATGGAATTCCAGATGGATATCTAGGAATTGCAGACAGGGGGCCCTGACTGTTCTTTGGCTATGAAGAAAAAAATAACTTCTCTGTTAAGAGATACTTTTTGTTTAGCTTAAATAAGGAAGTTTTAAACTTATGAGAATGGGTCACTCAGATTTATAGTACTGTGTGACTTAACCTGCTCTTTGCTTGGCTCTACTTGCTCAGCACGAGCAGCTGGATTTGCTGGAGTCCTGGGCCTCAAGCTGTGAACTTTCACCCAGATGTGTTGGAACAGAGTCGATTTGCTTGCTAGCTGCTCCAGTGTTGTGTTTTGTCTTTAGTTTGGGAAGAATATTAATAACACAGTGATGTTTAGTTGTTGCTAAGTGATTTTCATCCCAAGTCTAGGCCTTTTTTCATTACTATGTCCTGACTGATCTGGTGACGAGAAACACGAAGCAGAAGACAAGGAGGCTGCAGCCATCAGCAGAAGCTAGAGCTCAACAAGATAAGAGCAGTTAACAGCCTGGCTGAGGGGAGACAGAGAAAGAATCCAATAAGGTGTTAGAAGACCCCAGCCCAAAAATCACCATTGAACTTGAAATCACATGAAGAGAGTGTGAGGGCAGGTGCATAGATCATGAGGTCTAACTGGCCAGAGATTTTTTTCTTCTGGGTCAGTTTAAGCTGGACTGGTGCTGTACTGCTCTATTAAATTATTTATTTTTATAAATCTGACACCTGAGGCTCTGCTGTGGAAAACCCAGGATAGATCCTAAGGGAGGAAGTACACCTGGAGGAAGAGCATCATCATTTTCCTTTGCTTCTCTTGAATTCTCACTTGAATCCAGAACTGATGCAGCAAAGGTACCATCTGGATGTAACCACAGCTACAAAAATGAAGGAGGTGGTGGTTCCAAGCCCATATTCACAAAGAAGCACTTGCAGGAATGGCCATGCTGTTCAACAATCTGTTTTTAAAAGCTGGTGCTGGACCAGACCTGAATGGCAGTGTAGCAAGCTGCCTGGTTAGCGGCACAGCTGCTTCTGCTGCTTTGTAAGTTTACACATTCCAAAAGCTGTTCCTGATTTCTGGCTGTTTAGAACCCCTTGAATTGTGTCTCCCAGAGGCAGTGAGCACTGACAGCTGCAGACAGCCTTTCTTTGGTGTGCAGCACTCAGCATGTCCAAAAATGGACATTAAGCCTGCCACCCCACACCAAAACACCCCAAAACACAGTAATTCAAGATGGAAGCTACTGAGCTTTTTCTTCAAAAGTCCACTGGCATTTAGACCCTTAGTAGTTCTTGGTGGAAAACACGTTTAACGTGTCTCTAGAAGAGAAGAGCAAGAGACCGAAGATTTCCCTTTTTCAGCTCTTGACCAAGTGAGTCCCTGCCAATTCTGTCTCACCTTCACCCTTCCCCTGCTCATACCCAGGAGGTTATCCCTGATCCTGCCAGGGTGCTGAACATGGTCAAATGACTGCTGAGTCACAGCACCACATCATTTTTATGTATTCAAGAGCACCATCATTTTTGAAGGCCATCAGAGGCAGAAGAGGAGCAATGGGCCTGGTGTTTCCCCATTCTCTCACATGAGGCAGGAGCTGTGGCTAGCCCAGGGGCAGGAACATACCTTTTTTGTCCCCTAATTTTTTCAGACAGGCTGAGGCTGCCTATCTGGCGGCTTCTTGTAAAAAGCAGCTCTTGCCGGTGAAAAGCAATAACTGGGCTTTTTGTCTCTTCAACAGCATGCTGAATGACAAAATGCTAAAACCATCTGTCTTCAAAGCCTACATTTCAGTCATATCAGAAATTTCAGTTTTCACTTACGTTAAAATTACAACCAAGTACAGTCCTCTCACAAAACTACACGTGGTGTCTGGTAGACACCATCCTCTGATTCTTTATTTAATCGAAGATGAGTAGAGAAACAAGGTGAGACTATGCCACAGAGTTGGCAGTCTCACATGTCTATGGACCAAAGGGGAGGTATGAAGGGGTTTGCAACCTCACAGAATTAGTATAATAAAGAGGCCAGGAAGGAGAGCCCACATGCTGTGGTGGAGAGCAAAATTATATCTGGGAAAGAAGGGAAAAGGACAGTTCCGAAGTACAGAAAAGTGCAAAGGAATACTTTGTTTGTCACTTTGCTGACTTGTATGGGAATGAACAGATTAGCTATTGAAATCTGGCAGAAAAATACACACCATGATCCTTGTCACTGGAGGTCACAGTCAGAAAAAATTTCAAGATGTTTTTAAATATTTTTAAACAGTGAGGTGAATCAAGCCCTGAAATAGCTGGACAACATGTGTGCTGGATTCAGCCACGTGAAATCCCTACATGAAAAACATCTACCTTTATGAGGAAACACTGCAGCTGGTGTGGGAGCCAGCTATAGAAATGGTTGGATGAAGTGTTCTGGTTTGTGTTACACAGAAGACACAAGTTACCAAACACAGTAACTAGCTCTTTCTGGCTTATAATTTATTTCTGAAGTGATAGACTTGTTAGGAAGAATGCCTGGGAGAAAAGAAGAGAAAATGTTGAGAGAGGTCTGAAAGCTTATTAAAATGCCCCTCAAGCCAGGACACAGTGGAGACAATGAACTACTCAAGAAAGCAGTATTGAGAAAGAAGAGATAACCTTGACCAATGTTGGTATCAATACAGCCTGTCCTATTCTAAGAGGAAGAGGAGGCAAGAGGTGGAGTGTAATTTTGAGGATGCCTGTTTAGTCAGGGAATCTGATTCTTCTGAAATCCGTGTCACTTTTACACTAGCTTGTTCTGTTGACCAAGGCTCCCACTATCATTGGTCACTCATTTGAACAGTTTTTGTGCCTTTTTTCATGATTTTGGCATGAAAGGTATAAGAGAAGAGGGTCTTACGAATCATTTACACACTTAGTGGAAGATTGCAGGTCTCACCCAAATTTCCTTGTAGTCCAGATGCAGCATTTGCTTGTACTTGCTCTGGAAAACAACCATATCAAGTTTCATCCGAAAGGAGGCAAGTAAAGCCACACAGCAACAGAACACATGACACAGCTGGTTAGCTAACAGTCAGACACTCAATGCTACGTCATCCAGACTCTTCTGCCACAAAATTAACTTTGAGAACAGCATTTCTAAGCTTCGAACTGTACATTCCATACAGATTTAAGAGATCAAGGCCAAAGAAAATGGGGACCTCTCCCGACTTAACCTTAGACGTTCTTCAAAGCAGAATTTGTATGAAAAGGCAGCAAAGGATACGGCCTAATACCACTGGTCATCTTGTGGCATTTCAGCAGTTTCACACAGAGAAGGAGTCAGAATTAGAAAATCATTATACTTACTGACACAGTATGAATTAACATAGCAATATTTTTTAACCATAGTATGCGTAGAAAGGAGCTTTTCCTTAGCTAATCTTCTAAATCATTATGGCTCATCAATTATAATTTTTGTTCAAACTTATTATGTAAAGTTGAATGACATTTTATTTCAAACTCTGCAGACCGAAATGTGAAAGAAAAACCTCAATATCTGATGCTCATGTAACCTGTACTTCAGCGTATTTCTTACCTGGAGGCTGGACCTTGCAGTCACACCATATTTTGTTTTTTATGACTGAGCCTTTACTCCTTCAGATATTTAGTTCAATAATTCCCAGTAAGTTACTTGGAATAAATTAATAAATAATATGCTCAAGGATTTGGCTTTATTCTGTTAATCCGAGCAGGAAGATTTCTCTTGAATAACAGAAAGGGCATGAAATCCAGTTATCAGCATGTGGCCCATATGGTGTTCAGGCAACATTCTTACAGACTTGCCTTTTAATATTTTGGTGACACAATTCAGGTACTGCACATAGCAAATGTGATGGAAATACTTTGCTAGATTGGATCTTGTCAAATAAATGCTGAAATTTCCCTATCACCACCATGATCAATTCAGAGATCAGAGCTAGGTATATGCACCTTTCATATCCATTTAATTGTATGTCCCTGCTAGGTACGTAGTGGCCTTCTGCCAGCCTGGTGCATGATGACAGGAGCACAGGAAGGGATTTTCCAGGATAACCACCACCTCTGTGTGCCACTGTGCAGCCTCTTAAGAGCTTCTCTGACCAAAACCTTGCTTTTGATTCAAAATCCTTCCCAATCCCCAGCCTCCTTCTAGTGTCTCCATGATACACAAGGGAGCATTGTTATCCCATGTTCACCTGTGTTTGGTTGAGCTGGATTTCTGATGTTGTATGATATGATGAGCCTTGGGTTAAAGTGACTGCTCCATGCTCATGCATGGGTGTGAATTAGTATTCTCTGAGTGGAGAACCAGACTTGCAGCTGACATGGTGTATCAGGTCTTGCCTAGCATCCTGTATGCTGATCTTTATAAATACATATCTGTACTAGAAGTACCTCACCATCGTAGCTGCAGAGATTAGCTGCACATTTGCCAGTGCATTCATATGGCCAAGAACTGAGTGTCACCTTAAGGGAATTAAAAAATTAACAGTCGAGGACGTTCAACAACTTCTTCTTTGGCAAGGTAAGAAGTGATCCGTCCTCTCATTGTGATTACTTAATGTGCCATAGGTATTGAAGGTATTTTGCTGTAGCTGCCAGAGTATTCACTACAGCTAGGACAGTAAGGCTTTTTCCATTTTGGACCTCTTTGCTACATGCATGAAACTTTACTGCGATCAGCTGTCAGGCTATACCTCCCAAGAGGAATTTTTTTTCGTAAGGGCAAAGGATTCTCTCAAGCATTTCTGAATTAGGGAAGAAGAGAATACCCTGTGATAATTTTTTGACTTACTAAGAAGGGGACAGGGTGTTGAAATTTTAAGTCTATCCATAGCACTTAAACATATGCATACCTAAATGTCGCTAGAAAACTTAGGATGAAAAAATGTGTTTGACAAATACAAAAACACCTAAACAGAAATGTATAACGTGCACAGTGCAAGACAGCCCAAAGGGTAACTCATAAACCTTTGTGAACAAACATACATGGCTTTGTTTCAAAATCCATTTAAATTCAAGAAGTTCTTCATTTGTCCAGCCCACCACCTGCAAGAGTCTAGTATAAACTAAGGCTTGGTCCTTATACCAAAAAATATACTAGAATGACTTTTCAGAAGGACTGTTGAGAGCTTTAGGGTTGAAACACAACAAGACAGATGAAGTTTGGATTTTGAACATTCCCTCTGTGCCTTCTGGCTCCTCGCAGTCTTACAGAGCAGCAGCAATTTGGGTTTTGTTGCTTTAGGAACTGTGATTGATGATACTCTTGACTTAGTGACTCCTCCTAAAGTACACTCTGAAAGATATCCAGGGCAGCGTGTAGGTCAATTTTTATTTATGACCTATTACGTACCGATATATTTTAAGCAGTAATTTAGATTAGCTCCATTTGCTTTATTAAATATGATTACTGTGTACTTGTGCTCTGTATCCCACTGGAATCCCAAAGAGGGACAAAGATTCCATTTGTCTGAGTGTTGCACAAATACAAACTAAAATGGTCTGCCTTTCAAAGAGGTTAAAATCCAAATACAACAGAGGTTGCAAAGAGTTGCAGGTGGGGCAGCCCATGGTGCACATGATTAGGTGACAGTTCTGGTCAGAACTCTAAGGACAGCTTGCAACACATCATCCCAATGGTTTCAAAGGAAGTTGTGGGTTTTGTTGCAGAGAAAAGTTGGAAGAAAGGATTTGAGGGGTGAATGTGAAGTTTTTTTGTGGGCACTCCTCCCACCAGACAGTACCAGACCGTGTGGAAGAAAGAACGTAAGTATTTACTAGCAAAGTAACATCTGGGTATGAGAGAGCTGAAAGGGAATAAATACTGCAAAAGTGACACTAGACCCCAGCTCTGAACTGTGAAGCTGATGGAGAAAGAAATGCTTCAGCAGGGAGCAACTCAGCTGAGGAGATACATGGGGTAGTCTGAGTAACTCTCTGTGGGAGCCATCCCTCCTCTGGTGAGTGAGGGACCTGAAGATGAACCATCAGCACCCCCAGTACACAAACGGGGTGACTGAGCTAGGAGGTACAAACTGTGCTCTTTACAAAGGCTTACGGGGTACTCCTGGAAGGAAATAGAAATCCAACCAGAATCACACTGGTCTCATGTAGTCATAATATTGAATTCTGCCTGGATTTCATTGTAACCCAGCATCAGTTAATATCCATGGGTTGTAAGGTATTAGCCACAATTGGATTTACGCTTTTCTCATAAATTTGTTGCAAAGTATTTTACTGCAATTGTGATCTTCCAAATTCACATGGTATCTTTTATTGAATAGCTGTTGCAGGACATCATCAGGTTATGGACTTTAATATCTGGAATATAGTATAATTTACATAATTCCATCAAACATCTATCAGATTTCAAGCTGGGTTTGAAGCTACTGCATTTGAATCAACAAAACCTGTTCCAGTTGGAAACCTAAAAAAAGGGGGGGAAAGGATCAGCTTATGGCTTTAATTTCTTTGTTCAAATCTACCATGAAGGTGAAGAAAATTTCTTTTTAAACAAAAGAATCAGATCCACTCCTTATGAAAACAAATGATTTAGAAAAACAAGGTTAGAATGCCACCTGGGGGCTTATATTGCCATCACACTCCACTTTAGATCAGAGCAGCATGCAATTTGTATTGTCAGACAAAATTGTTCACTCCATTTTCTTCACAAAGTACAGTCAGACTTTGAGGAATTCATGCAGGTGTTATTCCATTTTATGGCACTTACTTCCTTAGACCTTCAGCAAGAACATAATACAAGAAATAGGCAGTGAAGAAGCAAGCCAATTTGCTTTGTGAAGAGAAACACAGCATTATGCACTGTGTGAGGTACGCTGTTTTTCACAGATAAATATAAACCAAACACAATACACAAAAATAAGCTTATTTATTGACAACACATAGGAAAGACTAGATTACATCAGACAGAGAAGGCCACAGTTTGTGCAGGCAGAAAAGTGATTGTTTAAGCACAGATAAACTGCAACATCAAAGCATTAAAAATGGAAATATACAGCAAATAACTCTAATCCATTAAACTAGTGTTAAAAGTAAGGCTTCTCTTGACTTTAATTTCAGGGCTCATGAACCCAGTACGACAAAAGTGAGAACTGATAAAAATCTTTCCCAGAAATTACAACTTAATACAAATTAAGGCCATTAGTATGGAAGTAGTCACACTACTGGTATTCATCGGCACTTCTGGTGAACTTCTCGGAATCTGACCAGACAGGAGAAATCAATACATGTTTTGCACACTTAGACATTAAATCTCAGGCCAAGAGGAGAGAGGAGATTTTCTTGAGAATTTAATCAAGCCACCATTTAGTTTTCCCTTGGCCAGGAGTAGTGTGATACCCTCCTCCACTTCTCTACAGTCTGCTGAAATTCTCTGTGAAGGGGTGGATAGGAGCACTGCACTACTCAGCTCCATCTCAGCTGTATGATGAACTGCACCACGATCCTAAGACCGTGAAGCACTCAAGTACCTACTGAGGACTGATGGGTCCTTCCATCGAGTAAGCTGCTCTGGGGCCAGGGATCTGGGAACTTGGGTGTCCTTGTGGATCAAGAAGGATGCCTATCTCTAGGGCATTTTGTGTTTGCTCACATCATGGGTCATTTGACCAACAGAGAAAAGAGACAGAACGCAAAGGTGACCCTGTCGCCCTGGTTTTTCACTGCATGCCTTGTTCGCGTTAGCAGTGAAGGACTTTCTCATAAGTTGTAAGATAAACAATGCCCATGTTTTTGTAACGAATCTTTTCTAGGCTGTACTTTTAGAATTGTTTTGCATTCCTTCTCCGGAGGCGGAGGAAAGTGATAGACTGAATTTATATCCTATCAATTTGGAGAGGCTTAACCTCTTCATCCAATTGTTGATTGTCTGTACATATGTATGTAAGTGTGAAAATAAACGTGGGGCCAGGCTTTTGCCCGTTGGCCCGAGACCTTAGCGTGTGAATGAAACCTGCGTCCATGCCTGATTGTTAGTGTCGATCTGCGACATGACCCCATATAATTGGGCAACATGCGAATTTCCCCTGTGGCTTGAAGGGTAGCTGAAGCCATTGACTGGTAGGCATGACAAAGCCTTTTCTTGCAGCCACAGAAAATCTAGAAAAAATACAACATTATTTATTTTCATCTATGAATCTGAACCCATACATTTCTTTGGCTCGTGAGCAACTCCAGAATTTCATAATGGAAGCAGCTGAACCTTTCGTCAAGAAGGGGAAACAATTCTCTCACATACAAGACCACAGCTGGAGCTGCAGAGATTGCCTTAGGATACGCGGGGTTGAGTTAATTACCACCCATGGTTGAACTTCCATTCCCTCAGAAGTTCCTAGAGTTTAGATTCAGGCTCACCTAAATCAAGCCAATATCCCAGGTTTATGGCAACCAGGATTCAGGCCAAGAGGGGGAACTCAATGTGTTCAGGTGGTATTGCTGGATGATCTCCTATTCTTCTCCTAAACCTGGTACTGGTGGTTAGTTGGGAGATAGGTGGTCATGTGACAAAATGAGTTGAATCCTCTAAGGAATGCCACGAAGGTGCCCTGGTGGCACACTGCAGGTCTACAACAGCTCCCTTGAACTGGCAGGAGCCACAGGGTCCATTTTTTCTCAGCACTTTTTATCATGTTCAGCCACAAAGCGAACTGGTTAGACAGCATGGCCTCACAGAATCACAGAATCACCAAGTTGGAAGAGACCTTCAAGATCATCGAGTCCAACCCATGCCCCAACACCTCAACTAAACTAAACCATGGCACTGAGCGCCACATCCAATCTCTTTTTAGACACATCCAGGGATGGTGATTCTACCACCTCCTTGGGTAGACCATTCCAATATTTTATCACTCTTTCAGTAAAAAACTTTTTCCTAATATCCAACCTATATTTTCCTCAGCGCAGCTTAAGACTGTGTCCTCTTGTTGTCAGTTGTTGCCTAGAAAAAGAGACCAACCCCTCCCGACCACAACCACTTTTCAGGAAGCTGTAGAGAGTGATAAGAAACAAGCACCAGAAAGCTGCAAGTGACACTTAGCTGTGTTATTCCCATCACCCAGGGACACGTTACACTTCTAAGAGGGTGTACAGATTGAAAGGGATAATTTCTCTGTAGGAATTAACAGATATCTGAGCTTCTGTATCACCCAGCTGACCTGGGAATGCAAAGTTAGCCATTTCCTGAGGGGGTGGACTTAGCCACCATTGAATACAAGGAAGAGCAGCATGGATTTTTAAGACATATATGCTGGTTGTGGAGGACTGTAGCATATGCTGTCCACTGAAATATCATCTGTCGTCTGGACTACCCTGTTTCTAACTCTGTTTCTTTAATATGTAAAGTGTTTTGGACTGTATTTGATCTTGGCAGAGTGTGAAATCCTTGCAGGCACTTTTCAACAGATATATTTATTAGACATAAAGGAAAATACAGTCTGGATTAGGCATGAATTTTGAAACTGAATCACATTTATATCTCAAAGGTATATAGTCTGATTTAGAGAAGTCACTCCTAAAAGATTGTTTTCTAGTACTTCCTCTGTAAAAATCTCTCCAAGTAATTCTTACAACAAGACTGATTGTAAATTGTTAACTTGTTCCTAGGGACTCTATTCAATGAATAAAATCTATAGAAAAATTTGAACTGTGTAACTTGAGGAAACTAATAGGCTTCAGCAATTTACAAGAGATATACGATTAATGTGACATACTGGAAATGTTAGTTAAGAGAGCAAGAGATAACCTAGTGACAGTTTCTATGTCTAGTCACTACAGCAGAGGCCAGGATCTCACTGGGGCAAGTTAAAAGAGAAGCCTTTGTGCTAGAAGGTGGGAAGAAAAAGCATTCCTCCCTTCAGATACAAAAGCCTGGGGACAAGAAATGTCACATTTGTGGAAAAGTGTGCATGTGTAATCATAACACGTGCTGCAAATTTCCTGCAGCGAGTGTTATCCTCTAACACTCCATCACTTTCGCATAGTTTAAGAGCCCGAGCACAATCCTTTGCCAATGGTTGACAGCAACAAGCCATAAATCGCAGAAAACACTGCATCTCAGCCTAGCGAATGTGACGCTGTGATCAATTGCACTCTTTACCCAGGAACCCTGACGAACACAGCACCTGTACAAACCACACTGGGAAACAGAGAAGTTGCTGCTTCTTCCTGGAAGTGTACAGTACATTAGATGTTTGAAATAGTAACCACAAAACTGTTTTTTTTAGAATGCAAAAAGGATTCAAAGAAGAAACATACAGAAATTCATACAACCTACAAAGGCAGAGAAACGGAAAACGGAGTAAAAATTCTGGAAGCAGACAGCATTGTTAAAGAAGGAATTAAAGATGCTCAGAAGCAGAATTCTGAAGTCAGTTCTAATTAACAAGACAAAAAGCACTCTCCTGAAATCCATCTGTGGTGGGTTGACCCTGGCTGGATGCCAGGTGCCCACCAAGTTGCTTTATCACTCCCCTTCTCAGCTGGACAGGGGAGAGAAAGTATGACAAAAATCTCGTGGGTCAAGATAAGGACAGGGAAACACCAGTCACCAATTACCATCAAGGGGTAACAGACTAGACTTTGGAAAAATTTAATTTAATTTATTGCCAATCATATCAGAGTAAGATAATGAGAAAAAAGGGGAAAAATATCTTACAACACCTTCCCTCCATGTCTTTCTTCTTTCTGGGCTCAGCTTTACTCACAAATCCTCTTCCTCCTTCAGATATGCAGGGGGATGGTGGAAGGAGGTTGTGGCTGGTTCGTCTCACATGGTCATACAGGTCATACAACTGTAAGTAGCATTATGCTGCGCAGTCCTTCCTTCCAATAAATAAAATCTAACAAAATGACTCAACACTTGCTAGTTTGCAGAATATACCAAATTATTTAGGGACACTGCCGAGGACCAGACTGGTGATGACAAAACGTTACCACAGAAGCCTCTGCAGGTGTATCTGCATGCCCTGAGTAATTCCACTGGCTGTGCCCTTAGTCTGCAGGAACTGCACTCTAAGATGGAAATCAACATGATCGAACTGAAATGAAAAAGCAGAACTTTGCTAAAGCAGGTAAACAACTTCTTTAAAACTGGTTTGTGACTGTTACCAACCTCAGTTTGTTACAAAGCCACAAGGAATTTACAGCAGTTAACAAATGGCAAAACTCAGGTTACACATCACAAATATTTGTTGAACTTAGGTTACTACAGAGTCATTTCATCCTAGATCTGGGATGCATCCCATGCTTCACATGCACAGGCTGGTCATTTACCAATGTTCTGGAGGGGGGGAACACCCCTCCTGTGAAGAAAGGCTGAGAATATTGTGTTTGTTCAGCCTGGAGAATAGAAGGCTCTGAGCCAACCCTCCTGTGGCCTTGCAGCTCCTGAAAGGAGCCTACAAGAAAGATGGAGAAGATCTTTTCACACAGGCATGAAGTGACAAGACAAGAGGGAATGGATTTGAACTGAAAGATGGTACGCTGAGATCAGGTATTAGGAAGGAATTCTTTACTGTGAGGGTGGTGAGGCACCGGAAAAGGTTTCCCAGAGAAGTTGTGGATGCCCCATCCCTGGCAGTGTTCAAGGCCAGGCTGGATAGGGCTTTGAACAACCTGGTCTAGTGGAAGGTGGCTGGGCCCATGGCAGCGGAGTTGGAACTAGATGATCTGTAAGGTCCCTTCCAACCCAAATCATTAAATGATTCTGTGGTTTAGAAAAGCACCGTAATCTCCTGCCCTGTGGGAAATCTCAGGCATCGTGTGGTGTTCTCCAAAAAAAGGTGGGCAAAAAAGCATCAGGGCAAGTGAGCTGCGTAAACTCACATGCTCAGAGCCCTGCCTGTTGGACACGTCTGTACATCTCTTCTGTCACTTGTGTCTGCTCAGGAATGGGGTGTGTGTGGCGTTTCGGGATAGGTTTTGTGATCTTACCCCACATTCACCTAAAACTCAAAAGGCTTCCAAGATTAGTGCATCACCTCATCAATGTCTATAGCTGTCTACAGAGTGCAAAGCAGATGGATCCAGGCTCTTCTCTGAGGTGTTGAGCAATGGGACAAGAGGCAATGGGCAGAAAGTGATGCACAGGAAGTTCCACCAGAACAGGAGGAAGAACTTCTTACCTGTGCAGGTTGCTGCGCACTGGAACAAACTGACCAGAGAGGTTGTGGAGTCTCCCTCACTGGAGATATTCAAGAACTGCATGGACACAATCCCGTGCCAGGTGTTCTAGGATGATCCTGCTTGAACAGGGAGGTTGGACCAGATGACCCAGTGTGGTCCCACCTGACCTCTCCCATCCTGGGGTTCTCTGATTCCGTGAAGGGCAGCAAAGGAGCAGAACAGTGAATCAGGTGAGTTCACTCATATTTGTTGCTCCATCCTGGCGGGAGCATCAAAGACCTCAAGGAATTCAGTGAGGGAGGATGGAAACAGCCATAGCCAAGGGAAATCTGTTACTTAGAAAACATTTTGGGGCTCATTTCACTTCAAGAAACAGTTGAACAATAAAATGACAAGAACGTAATTGTAACACGGTAAAAGGTAATAGCACAAATCTTCTCTGACGTCGGAAGACAGCGGGGTAAACCGCCGGTAAATATTTCACTCGCCCGCCTCACGAAGCCGCGCACAAACACCCGAAACACCCACACCGCCCCCCGGCCCTCACGGCGCAGCCGCTCGGCGATCGACTGCTCTGGCCGCGCCCGGCCCCGCCTGCCGGCGGGCGGGTCTCCCGCGGAGCTCGATTGAGCAGCCTGTCGTTCAGCGCTGCCGCCGCGCTGGTGCTGCAGGGAGGGCCCGGACGCGGTCCCGGGCCCGCTCCCGATGCTGCGGTGGCTGATCGGCGGCGGTCGGGAGCCGCAGGGCTTGGCGGAGGTGAGGCGGCTCCCTGCGGAGCCTTAGGCTTGGGGCGGGCGATGCCATGAAGTCGGGATGCGCTGGGCCGTGGAATTTCCTGCTGGGTGGGTCTGGGCCCTGGAATGGGCCATGCTCTGGGCCGGCTCTCGGCCTGCGAGGCAGTCGGACTGAGAGAACGGGTTACGGGCGTTCTCGAAGAGAACTAGGGGAGGTTGGAAGGCACAGAGGCGAACCTCGAGGACTGTGTCCAGGTCTGGGCATTTCAGTTCAAGGCGGACATTGAGGAGCTGGAGCGTGTCGAGAGAAGGAAGAGGTGGTGCAGGGTTTGGACCACAAGTCCTGTGCGGAGCGGCTGACGGAGTTCTGGTGGTTTATCCTGGGGGAAAGGAGGCTCAGGGGAGATCTTGTCACTCTCTCCAATTACCTGAAAGGAGGTTTAGCCGTGGGGGCCGGTCTCCTCTCCCAGTGACAGGACAAGAGAACACAGTCTCAGTGTGCACCAGGACAGGTTCAGGTTAGACATCAGGAAGAATTTCTTCACAGAAGGATATTGGAATGGACTGCTCAGGGAGGTAGTAGAATCACCATCCCTCGAGGTGTTTAAGGATTGGACGTGGCACTCATTGCCGTGGTCTAGTTGACATGGTGATGTTTGTCGTGGGTTGGGCTTGATTTCAGACGTCCTTTCCGACCTAATTGATTCTGTGAACAGCAGAACGATCGAGCAGAGCTCGCCGGCGAGCTGTCGGGAGCATCCCGGCCCCTCCCGCTCGGTGGGGTTGTGGTTTGTAGCTTACATGCAGTTCTTTCAAGCCCTGCCTTCAGGACTCTTGAGGTCGATAATGTAAATTGTAGGCAGTAAGTTGTTATTTATGTGTCACAGTAGTTTGTAGTAACCTTCCAGCATTTCTTCTTGGTTCCTCATCCACGAAATATGCTTTGTTACGTAGTGCACTATACACTGACATCCTTCCTGCTACTCGGATTGAGTAATGTTACTGAATTAGAGGGAGAGATTATTGGAATTTTCATGTCTCTAAGAGTCTGCTGAAGTTCTCATTTGCATTTAACAAGAGTTGATTGAAAGTATTGCTGCGCTCCATATACTTAGTGCTTTTGTAATCTAGACAAGTTTGAGGAAGTAATTATTTGCCAGCTGCTGTTCATGAGCAAGTTATGCAAATATCACTGTTGACTTCAAAGTTCAGTGCTTAATTTGGTGGAAATTTGGGTCTGCACCAGTCTAGAATGACGATGTGTGGGAATACCTGTGACTTTTGTTGTCAGTTAAAATGCCAGTTGGATTGCAGCCATATTTGCAGGTTTGTGTGCAGTTGTTTTTAGAAGGAGGATGTGAAATATGATGCAGTTTTTTAAGATGTGCTGGAAAACTGCATTGTTGTGTGTCCCTCTCCAAAGTTTAAACTCTGGCTCTGGTTTATATACTGTGCTTTAATAAAGCATGAGCATGAATCAAGGTGTGTCCTGCTTCTTCTGTTCTGCAATTGATGCCTTGGTTAAATCCAATCCACAGGAATTTTGCTCTCATTGTTGCCACATTTTGTGGAATGATAGTAATAATTCTACTTCTCTGTGGAAAATTTGAAGAACAATTGCTAACGGTTAGACCCTAAACGTTTTTGCCCTCTGCATGATGTAATACTGTTTCATCTAATAATCTGCATAACTATTAGTTCTTCAGTAGGTGAGAAAGCCCACAGCAGTGTGTGGCCTATGTATTTAGAGTGTTTGTTTCCTGTGCTATGACTTCAGACAGGTGTGTTAAGAGTGGCATTGCACTGGGTGAACAGAGGAAGCCTCTGCAAAGCTATCCTAGGTTTGTGAAAGGGAAATTTCTCCTTACTTTTTTAAACTGTGGTATTGGAAGTCATTTAGACTTAAGCTCCTGAATCTCTTCAGTTGATGGCCAGCCATGGTGTTCATCTTAGGCAGGGTGGCTTTGGTAGTGGGAATCCTGAAGTGCAGGAGCATCGTGGTCCATAGGAGCTGATTTGTCATGCTCTGTGATCCATAAATCAGTATTCCTGTGTAGTCTTGTATCTATGGTTTTCATGAATTGCTTTTGAAAATCCCACTTTTTAAAATGCTTCACATCATGGGGGTTATAGGAAGTTTTGAGGTTGAGATGAACGTTTTGTTTTGGGGTTTGTTTTTTCTGATTATTGTAGTGTTGCTTACAGATCATGCATGAAAACATGCAAGTTGGGAATAGATTCTGTTAACATCAGCATCCAGCTTTTATCTCCGAGAAACTTGGTGTTGCTGCAAGAGAGTCCAGTTAATAGCTTGTATACAGATTTCTTCAGAGAAAGAACGGTCATCTAACCTAACACCTGGGTAAATATGAATGAAGATCTGAAGAGAGCATAACTTGTTGTATGACATTCCTCGGGGAAAAGATATTATTTTGTTCTCATCTACAAGTACCTCATCAGCACTGTACCTTTCAGTATTCACAGGCATTGCTAGAATTAAGACTAGACATATTGTTCAGAAGAAATAGCACCATCTTGTACTGAATAGGAAGCAACAACAGACTGTAGAATTGGGATGTTAATGATATAAATTCTGAGTTTTTCTGAATGGTGTTAAAATTGTTTTTTGCATGTATGTTTTCTAAATGCAGTATTGCTAATGCACTGAGATTTGCTTAGGATGTTTAGAGCTCTCGTTTTTTAAGGAATGTTTTGATTAGCTTTTGATGGCTGAATTCCAAGTTTTTGTATTTGTTATTATAGCCATGCAGATTCTACTTGCACTATTATAAATGGGAACTGCTGTTCTCATGTGACTGTGTAAAATGAGGAACAGTTGCTTCATGAAATGCACCAGATAGCACAAAACCAAGATAAAATCACAAGAGCTTCATTTAGAAATGAAGGACTCATCAAATAAAGGTTTCTTTCCATCCGTATTTATTAACTATGTCATTCTTAGTTTTTGGAGAATATTATCATAGTACCAATACCAAAGTAATAGAAAATTATTTATTAATCCCGCAAGAAAAAGTTCAAGTTTCTGAGGATAGCATGTTTCTCTTTCATGTGGTATTACCTGTCATGTATGCTGGATGTTGTAGTGTTCTGTAGTTGCTGTTTTACAGTGTACATTCTGCTGAAGTCCTTGAAGAAAGGACAGTTTTGGAAGTAGTGTGATGTTGACTGTTGTGTAAAATAAATCTAGAGGGGAGAGAGTGCTGTCACTGAGTAACTACCAAGCTATTTAGATGTTTTTTTTAAAAAAAATAGTATCTGACAACAAGTTGTTCCAGAATGTTTAAGACTTTAATTACAAAAAAAGTTGTCTTGAAATAAAATGATGATTGAGATTAGCAGAACTATTCTGCCTTGAAAATGCAGCTCTCTGCAGTATTTTATTGACCCTGCCTAGTGATCAGCTTGCTCCAAGTGATTGATTGTTCTTTTAATTAATAGTCTAGTTGGGGGTAATTGCAGATGCTGTTCTATAAAATGATTAATCATTCTCTATGTTTTTTTAAGCGGTTTGCTTTGGTATTTTGTGAATAGAGTACCAGTGGGTGATTTATATATTATGGAACAGAACAGCATTTTTTCTTATTTGTTTTAAATATGTTGTCTTTATATAGGATTTTAAAATTGAACAGTAGATGAAAGATATGAGAGGTTCACAGCCATCTCATAAGAGGTGTAATTTAATGAAAAACTGAATGTATGGGGAATTGAGTCATGAAGCTGGCTCCACATGACAGCTCATAACTAAGCTGGGTTTTCATCTCACTGTATCAGTGATTAAATCGGTAAAAAATGTGTTTCTTAAACAGAAAATACTGTATCACAATTTAAAATACATGCTATAGGAAGCTTTTATTTACTTGAAATAACAGGAAATTGTATTTTATAATGATTTTCATTAAGGCAAAATGGTATTTCAGAAGCTTCACACGTGTCTGTATGTAGATTGTTAGACATTACAAAGACATGATGAAAATAATTATGTTAGTACAAAATAAATTTACTTCCTTTTTTATGAATTTTAGAAATCATCTGTGCAGACAATTGGTGAAGATCAAATACAGAATCCTTACACGGAGCTCCTTGTGTTGAAAGGCCATCAAGATATAGTACGATTCCTAGTGCAAATAGATGATTGCAGGTATGAAATGCCATTTCAGACTGTTTCGTAATGTCCTTAGGGAAATGTTTGTAAAAATACAGTAACATTTTTAATCCTGTCTTTTTACTTTTGGTGGGGGAGGGCAGGAAAAATTGGTGTTAAAGAAGGCAAGGGATGAATACTCTCTTTTCTTGCTATGTTACTATGTCTTTTGGCTTCTCTTTTAAGTTTTACTTTAATGAGAAAATAATGGTGATAATGTTATGTTTCTCAGTACAAATTCATTTGTTTGTAAGAATTGCCTTTAGCTAATTCAGCTGTTCTTTTTCAGTCTGTTCCTGGTCTGAGTGTTGCCTTCTGTACATGCATAGATTCTCACAGAACAATATACAGTAGTCTTTGCTGCTGTTTTGACAGGGTGCATGTGTTGTATGTTTCTGAATTGAGGATAGCTGTTATTTGCCTTCTGATTCTATGAAAGAATGTAACAGACTCGTACAGATACACTGTAGCAATTGGACATGACATCAACAATATTGAGTGTTGCTGTTCCTTTTTTTCTGATCTTTTGTTTTACTTTCTTTTGATGCTATAGTGCTAAATTCACTTGAGCTTTCATTAGTGCAATTTTTTTTAACTTTGCAAGTTTTAAAATTTTCAGCTACTTTATTCAGAATGACTGCTTAGCAAAAGTCACCATATGCCTAACCTCTGCATTATATTTCTCTTCCAGTTTGATCTAGTTCAACTTGCCATACTTCTTTGAAACCTGACAGTTCCTTTGTTTCTCTCCTTCAGGTTTCAGCTATATGCACCTTTCTTTATATTTCCTCACAATCTTTGTCTGTAACTTCTGAAGACTGAGTTACCTATCTTCTAAGGACAGAGTTGTCTAAACTCTGGAAAACTGGTTAAGAAGATGAAGTAATTGTATTTACCTGTGTCACTGAGGAAGTGTGACTGAGAGAATGAATTATGATAGTTGTACATTACAACCTAGTTTCTATTCTCGTTTTCTCTAAATTAGCCTTGCATGTTCTTTAATTTAACTTAATTCTACAAGAGAATAAATAATTTTCTGCCTTAAAACTAAGGTTGTGAAGTCTTTAGTCAGTCATAAAATGTTGTGACTCTTGGCTGATGTGGAGAATTAAATAGAAGACGTTTAATGACTAAGAATGTAAGTAATAGGCAAGGGTAGCTCTGTTAAGGAGCTGTAGTAATTTATATCTTTTATGGATTAGACACAGAAGGGAAATTCTAATATATTCATCAATACGCTACATGAAGTTAACGTGGGCAAGAGTTTGTTTTATATCCTTGCAGTGTACCGCAGGTGTTTTGTGAAGGAAGGTTCTCTCCCTGCCCATGCACATTGGTTGGAAGAGACCATGCCAGTGGTCTCTTCCAGTTCAGAAATGCCCACAGAATCTTATTTTCTGATTTTATATATATATATATATATATATATATGCACACACATAAATAAAAATTTCACACAAGACTCAATGGAAGATTTTTAACTTGCCAGTTTTTATTTTTAATGTCAGAAATATATACACATATGTCAGAGTTACATGCATTATCATTACATTTATTTTTCTGCATTGTAGTAGTCCACCTGAAGATTCATATAAAAATGGAAGAATCTCGTGTGGTTTCTTCAGTCCTTTTTTTTCCCAGACAAGTTATTAAAATAACCCTTTATCAAGTATGTTTTTCTCAAAACGCATACTGAACAGTTGTAATTCACCTTTGTAGAAACACCACAGTATTCTTAGCTTGCACACGCTGTCTGATACAAAGAAGTCTTTTACCATTTTGCACTTTACTATTTGGTAGCAGGTAAATTACTAAAGCTAAAATAATGATAATCGTTGTAAAACTAAAGCCTGAGTGGTTACATTTAAGGTAGGTTATAAAATAGCATATGGATAAGGAGTAAATTGTATAGCTGGTAAGTATTCTGAGAGTTTGAGGAGTTTATTAGAGTTGTTTCACTGAACAGTAATTCTAAATTTTTATTTATCAAGAATATGGTATTTTCTCTATTGTTAAACACATGATATTTTTCTCTTGATTCTTTTCAGTATGATTAGTATTGTTACTCAGCTTCTGCAATGTTTTTATTTAGTTTCTTCAGCTATTCCATTGTGTGCTTTTTGTTGACTATTGTAAGCCAGGTTTCACGCTTCAGGTCTTTAGATAATATCATCTTAGTGAGAATTTTACAGAAGGATTTTCTTGTTTTCTCAGTGGCTCAGCTAAAACCAGTGAGTGGAAAATTTTCTCAGATTGGTTTTTGAAGATACTAAATAAATCCTCTATGAATGTAACTGAAAGCTGGTTGGTTTTTTTGGTTTTTTTTCTTCTTTGCTCTTGTAGTTTTTGAACATGAAGTAAGGCTCATATTGATTGGAAGATCACTAAAGAAGGCTAAGCCTCACCAAGAGTCTTCCAAAAACTGGACTGAGATAAAATTGCAAGTAATACTCTAGCATTTGACGCCTTAAATCAAACACTGTTCATAACACATTTTAAAAATAGGCTTTTTTGTTGATCATTTGACCATTTCTTGCGCCTTCAGGAAACAGACAAGGTTATAGATGATGGTGATCATGGCTGGAAAAGACTGAGGTGACCCATGAAAACATTCTTTTTGTAATAGTATTGGAATTCTTAAGTCTTGTTCTAATATTAAATATATGTTGATAACCACCTATTTAAATATACTGACTTCTGTTTAGAAACTGTAATTTACAAATACCTGCCTATTTTTTAAAGACAGAGTCTGATATATCTTGTAAGCATTTTTTTTCCATAAGTATTTACTGCTTTTCCATTACATTATGCTATAACGAAGTTTTCAGTTTGTTGCGTTTTTTTGTTTTGTTTTGTTTGTTTTTCTTCCAGGTTTGCATCTGCAGGAGATGATGGAATCATATTTCTTTGGAATGCTCAGGTTAGGTGTCTCTTTTAGGGGTGGCTTGTGTGCTCTGGAGAGGGTAGAAGTTGTAGAGAAGAGGTAGAAGTGTCTAGAACCAAAAAAGCAGAATGAGTAAGAATTGCTGCAGAACTACTGTTTGAAAATGTAAAAGTGGAGGGAGTCTGTTAAATCTTAGTTTACAAAGGAGTGTTAGGAAAGTAGAAGTTGGATGAACCCAAGAGAAGGGTAAGTTTTGAAAGTTAGAATATTTTGGGATGATATAGTGGTTTTAGAGGAATTTCAGATTAAACCATGTTGTTAAAAGTGGAGGTGTGTATGAAGTTGTGGCTTTAGTTACTCTTTGAAAGTATGTTTCGTGTTTGCTGTAAATACTGAAATGCTGACTAGTAACTCAACACATATGTAGCAAGATCCCAAACCTGCCATACACTTAAGATTTAGATACATTTCAATGGCTCTATTAATAATACTTCTTTGTAGTATGACTGATAATAAAAATCAGATAATAGTAACAATAATAATATATGATATATAACAGGTATCATATATATTTATATGTATAGTTACAATTATAATTATATTTAGATTTAGATTAATATAATGAACAAATAGTAACAATAATAATAATATTTTAATTGAGAGCTATCACAAAATTGTATTGGAAAGATAATGAAGTCAGTAGAGATTAAACATTTCATGCCTTGCAGGAACAGGCCCTTAATTGCTTGCTGGGATAAAAATCTTCTTATAACTTTTGAAAACCTTACTAAGACATTAGTTTTATCATACAAATTGTGCTCTGTGTGACACCTACTGTTCTGCTCTTCTACTCTGTTTCATTGACAAAATTGTAGAGAGCTGATGCATATGAGTTACATTGTTTAATAAGAAGTTTAACATACTTTACTGTCTACAGTGGCATTTAATTAAGGAAGAAAAAATTTCAGACTTGAAATTTTCTTTAAAATCTTCTGAAAAATTTACATGACATTTATGATGGTGTAATATTAAAATACAGGAGAGACTTGAAACTTCTCTTTTGAGCAGTTTCCCTTAGTGCTTTGCTGGTTTTGAAGGCCTTTTATAATTTTATAATTCTGTAATTTGGAAAAGTAAAGGGATTTGAATATTAAAACCCATGTATGTGAATGTATATGCCCAGAGTTCTGAGCAGTTTGTGAACATAAAACTCATTTGGACATCCAGCTTATGAACTGAGTTCCATTTTCTACTTTTGTAGGACTTAGATTGTGTTTGTTACAGCAAATCATTGTAGTTTTAATTTAAAACATTAATCTGCATCTGTAAAGAAGTTTGCAGTTTAAATTACCCTGTATTTTAGCTGCATGTTTAAAATGCCAATATGTTTCTGCATGTTTGTTTGTAGGGTTTTTCCATGTAATTAAAAATGTTAGTAAAAGTAGCTGTAGTTGTCTAAAGCACCAGCTTGAATCTGTAGACAATGTGCATACTAAATAAATCTGGCAGGAAGTTGGCGATAAATATAGGTCAGTTTTTGCCATAAATATAGGTCAGGCTTTTCCAATAATTAAAATTAAAAAAAAAAACCATTTTCAAGTGAAGGTTTGTCAACAAACCTAAATTGCCGTAGTAGTCATTAAGAAGGGTGAATGGCCAATATTTGCCTTAAAGTTAAATGAGTTTAATACAGAATTTTGTTTTAAGGGCTTGTAGAGATTTTTTTACTCAGAGAGTAATTTGCATTATGTACCACTTCTTTAAACTTACACATAGTATGTTATTTAATTTAAGGTCTTGAACAGCATTGAAGGTAGTAAGTAGCAAATCCTTAAATTACTTTAGGAAGGGAGGTTTTAGACTCTTAGAAATTCTTGCTTTCGAAAGTAATTTAATACCTATATTTTATACTATAGGAAGCATTTTCCTATTTTACCCTTGGTTTTCCATGTTTTTGTTTTTCAGACTGGAGAAAAACTTTATGAACTTCATGGGCACACACACAAAATTACAGCTATAGCACCGTTTTCTTCATCAGATGGTACTGAAGAAAAAACTGATTTGATTATAACAGCATCAGCTGATAGAACAGTTATTGTATCCTTTGATCTGGAGAGAATTTAAAATTCTGTGGGCTTTTTGTGGTTTTTACTTTTAAAGGTAACATTGACACAGGCTGCAGCCCATTTGAAAACTTAATGGCTAATAATATCCACTAGGTGTAACTGGATTACACAGAGGTTTCACTAGTTGTTGCTCACATGTAGATACAATCCTTGCCACAAAAATGGATCCATAACAGGCCTTTATGAATATGTCATTTGGGCCAAATATTTAAATGACTGTCTAGATTTAGGAGACTGAGTCTCTGCATACTTCTTTCCTAATCTGTCATTTAGTTACCAGCACAGCATTTACATTTAGAACGCATAGAAACCTTTCAGTTTCCTTAATGAATAAAGACAGGTTTGGGACTGCACTAGTGGCAGACAGGTTCGGAAAGTGTCGTGTTTCCATTCTACTGTAAAGGTACGCTGAGGAAACCCTATGAATGTCTGTTGTTTTGTTCTATACATCGAGCTGTTTTGTCTGGCTCATGGGTCATGTGGGCAGGTGTGTTAGAATGAACGGCATTGTTTTGTTTCAGAATAGGTACATAAAGAGTGATTGAGAAGTGGGCACAATTCTTAATTTGTTTTTGGAACTCTTAGTACCTCAGTTTTCTTTTTGAAAGGATGTAGAACAAAGGTAATGCTGTGACTTGGTTTTGTTGGAAAGGGCAACCTACAACATTTAAAGTTTTTGCATTGTGGATAAAAAAATCGACATATTACTAAGTACTTAAATATGTATTTCTCAGAGACCTTGATATTGTATTTCATAGTACTTACAGATTTATCTCACTAAAGCTCATGATCATTTCACTGAGAAGTACAGAAATTCCCTGTAGAACTTTTGCAGGAGACATATATCTGATTTTTGTTCTGCAGTGTTTGACAGTTCTTCAAAGACTGAATGTATGGTTGTCTGGAGGGAGTGATCTATGTGTTTGGAACCGAAAATTAGATCTCTTGTGTAAGACCAGTCATCTTACTGATGCAGGTAAAAATGGAAATGACTCATTATAGCTGTTAAAGTGTAAGTAAAATGGATCGGTATAATGATGCAAAACCAACTTGGCAAATTCATTTTAATTCTAGTGATAACATTATGTATTAGAACCACTCTTTATTTTTTTTAGTGTCAGATTTGATAGGATTCCTAACTAAGACTGCTTCTAATGTTTAGTACTGTGTGAATTTTAGAATATCTCAGATCTCAGTAACTGTACATTATCTTGGACTTAACGGGCTAGGGCTCAGATGCTGATTTATATATTTGCTGTAACGTGTACCAGATCCTTTGACTGGCTTTTTGTGTGATTGAGTGGTATTATATTCCTAGGAGAAGCTTTGTAATAATAGAGCAGTAAGGGTTACTTTTTATTGTTAAGAAACAGTACTTTTGATGTAGAAAATGCTTGTTTTGATCAGAAATCAACATCAATCACACTTTTCTCTTAACTTCTATATTATCTGTCCATGTGAAGAAAATTGTTGTATGTTATTGCTGTCCTTTACCAAGATGCTTACAAACCTGTGAATTGCATTCAAAGGTGGAACCAATATGGCCTTATTTTTGTCATAGAATAGAGTAGTGGTAGGCAAAGCCTTCTGAATCCTTGAGGATATTAATAGTTGTTTTGGTTTAGTATGAAATCTCATGGTAAATACCAGTTGGACATCATGCTGTAGTGCTTAGCATGAAGTGCTGTTGAAACTTTTAGTACAAGGACTCAATGGAATGTGTGGCATGGGCCTTCTCTTCTGTCCTAATCTCTGACTTCCTTTGTGGGGAAGGAGATTACTTATTCCTTGGGGAGTCTTCCTCTAATAGTGCTTTGGCACAGACTGAGGAAATTCTGTGCAGGATGAAGACAGATGAACAGCAAGCTGGGTATTTTATCATATGCTTTTTTCTTCTTCTTCTTGCTCTGCACGGTATTTTAGAATTGTGCATACTGAGGTAATATCAGTATCTAATAATTTTGGTACTGCCTGTATTTAGAATCACAATATTTGCCGTGTTTTTTTTAGTACCGTCCAGCATTAGGACAAAAATATCTTAATTGTATTTAAAATAAAAAGTAATATACTTTCACCACATGTTTGATGTTCAGAGTTCTGGATTCAGGACTGAAACTCCTGACCTTACCTCCATTTGAGGTGATCTGTTCGTTTTTGATGCCATTTAACTTTCACTTCAGGCCATATACTTCTGTTTTGATAAATGGCAGGAAGATAGTTAAGAACTTTGTGAATAAGGAATTAAGTTTTTTGTGTTTTCTTGTGACTAATTAATATCCTTTTCTCCCATATCTCCTTTCTTCTTTTTTTCCTCAAAGGCATCAGTGCTTTGGTTGAATTGCCCAAAAATTGTGTTGCAGCAGCAGTTGGCAAAGAGCTAAGTGAGTATCTTGCATTTTCCAGTGTTCATGTTCCTCCATAAGAGCTGCTTGGATCAGAGATATGTACGAAGAGCATGCTGCTGGAATTGCATAGGAAAAGTAAATGGTATTAGGGTGTGGTCAGCAATGTTTTTTCTTTTACCATTATTTGACAAAGAGGAGACAATACTAATCTTACTTGAGAATTTTTTAGAGATATGCATGACATGCAAAGACAAAACTTTTCTATGTTTAGAATCATAGAATCATTAAGATTGGAAAAGAGCTCCAAGATCTTTGAGTCCAAGCTTTAACCAATCACCACCTTGCCGACTAAACCATACCACTAAGTACCATGTTCAGTCATTTCTTGAACACCTTCAGGGATGCTGACTCCTTCCACATCCCTGGGCAACCCATTCCAATGCCTGACTACCCCTTCAGTGAAGAAATGCTTCCTGATGTCCAGCCTGTCCCCTTGCACAGCTTGAGGCCTTCCTTTTGTCCTGTCACTTGTGGCCTGTGAGGAGAGGCCAGTGCCCACTTTGCCACAGCCTCCTCTCAGCTGGCTGTAGATGAGGTTTCTTTTAGCCTCCTTTACTCCAGGCTAAACAACCCAAGCTCTCTTCTCATAAGACTTGTGCTCCAGACCCTTCACCATCTCTGTTGCTGTTCTCTGGATACACTACAGCACATCAATATCTTTCTTGTCATGAGGGACCGAGAATGGAATGCAGAACTTGAGGTGTGGCCTCAAGTGGCTGTTTTGGCTATAGGGCCGAGTACAGGGGGACAATCACTGCCCTGGTCCTGCTGGCCACACTTGCTGATTCAGGCCAGGATGCTACTGGCCGCCTTGGCCACCTGGGCAGCCACTGCCTCATGTTGGTCAAGCAGGACCTGTCTTTCTTAAACCTATGCTGTCTGGGCCTGATTCCCTGGTTGTCCTGTATGTGCTGTGTGATCACACTCAAGATAATTTGTTCCAATAATTTACCTGGCATTGGGGTTAGGCTGACAGGCCTGTAGTTCCCTGGATCCTTCTTTCAACCCATTATGTAGATCGGCATCACATTGGGCAGCCTCTAGTTGCCTGGGACCTCCCTGGTTAATGAGGGCTGATGATAAATGGTGAACTCCTCTGCCAGCTCCCTCAGTGTTAGTGCCCCCCGTCCAGATCTGGTTGTGGCAATAGACATTTGTTCTTCTGGAGAAGGTCTGGAACTGCTTACCTGAGCTGTCAGATACTCGGCTTCTCTAGACCCTCCTTATCCCAGGATCTGAGTATGAGATATCGCTGATTTCTTACTATCCAAAGCTATAATGAGACAATATGATGATTTCTCTTGCTTAGTTGGAGATAGAGTTTTCTGTGTACGCGGACTGTAAGTCATTGGCTAGCTGTTGGTGAAAAAGCTTTTCAATAAGCATTGTGTAAAATAGCTGAATTTTCAAAATAGGGAATAAAAACCAAGAGAAAAAGTAGAGCACTGTATCAGCAAAACAATGAGGTGGTTAAACACCTAGCTGAAAAAGAGCAACCTAGGAACAAATTAAAAGTAGTCCTTTTGTGTTTAGACACTGGTATACTTTCATCTGAACTTCTCATACTTCTTTTATAGTACCCTTGAGATACAAAAGAAATTCCAAGACTCATTAAAATCCTTAATTTCTGACAATATTGATTGCCTTACTAGAGGATATTGCATTGCTTTCTAATATTAATTTTTCAGTGAGATGAAAGAAACATGTTTCGCTTTTAGTTACTTATCCATAAAGGTGTCTGATACTTTTCACTTCTGGTGTTTACCAATTCTGAATTTCAGAGTTACTAGGCTGAAATGTTTCATCCTGTATTTGCTGTGGTAAGAGGCCTTAGTGGTAACACTAAAATAATTCCTTCCTGTTTTTTGATGTTATGAGTTATCATATGAGCTCTTGTATGGTCTCACAATGTTTTAGTTTGTGTCTCTGAAAATGATGTTTTATTTATGCATAGCTCCATCTTAATCCAAATGAAAAAGCTTATTTAGACAAATTTTTTATCTTTGAAGTAATTTTTAGGTTGAATGCTTCTAGTAATGGGTCTGAAGGTTGGAATGTCCTTGAAGTAAAGCGCCTTGTTGACCATCAGGATAACATTTCATCATTAGTCAGTGTCAATGGTAAGAGTGATTTTATAATGTTACTGGTTTTGTTAGTTCCCAGTGGGATATTTTACCTATAGAGTTTTAATTGGAACCAAAGTTTTAACTGGAATGAAACTTATTCACTAGAGGATGTACCTTTTTGTGTAGCTGCGAAGATAGTGATACGACAAAATATAATTCCTTTGTTTATGGATTAACAATTAAATGCAACCAGGCAAGTTGCTCTTTAGAAGAGTCAATGTCATTGATGGAAATGGAGCTCTTGGTCTTTCTGTTGGGAAAGTTAAAAATTCTACTTTTTTTTTCTTGTTCCTTCTCATTCTTAAAATGGGATATGCAATGCCACGTCTCTTGCAGTTGTAGTCCTGAGGTAACTGAAGGTTCTGAGTGTGCAGATGTGAGCCTGCATATAGATCCATTATAGAGAGGGTCTGGAATATGATATGATCTATGCTGCTCATTAGGGTAATGCTGAACTAATACCTGAAATTCTGTCTACTCTGCTGCAAGTATCAGCCACTTCTGCTCTTTTCTTCCCTGTCTTTTATTATTTTATGGAGCACCCCCAGAGCCCAGGAAAAGGTATTACTGGTGGTATAGAGAGTGTGCATTTATCCCTGGGTGTTTCTGTGTCTGCCTGGTTGGCACAAAGGGGCTGTGTTATAGAGGTAACAAATGGCTGGAAAAGGGGAGACTTGGATTCTATGGCACTTGTTTCTGAGCTTAACTGTTGCCATTATTTTCTCCTTTTTGATTATGAAAGGCAAGCAGTGTTTGGCTTAAAAACACAAGATACTTACCTGCATTAAATATTGTTGTCGAAGTTCCTTTCCATGTGTGATAAAAAAATTCATGAGCAGCTACTTCAGTATTGCCATTAACTCATTCATTTAACTTGTGATCAGTATTTCTATTTATGGCAAAGACATACTTTGTTGTGTCTGAGGGATGTCTATACAACTGCTTCTCCAAGGAATAGAAGGGCTTTGTATGCAGAAATGAAGTTCAAATACTTGTACACACTTCTGGTGTTTCTTGCCTTTGCAGCTCTGTACTGTGCACTGTGGCCAGTGAATGTTCTCCTTCCTACTTCTAATTTTACAAGAGAGCTCATCTGAGCTATGCTAGGTAATTAGATGCGTATTTACTCAAAGAGAGAGGTTTTTGTCCAGTCAGTTATGTACTGCACATCCTACATAGCTTTACACATAAATGGGCTGTCTTCTCTTTCTAGGGTTGTAACTTTGTGTGAATTTTTTTTTTTAATATCATGTGATTTCTATATGTGGTTTTTTTTCCCCCTTCCAGATTTGACTTTTGTGACAGGTTCTCATGTAGGTGAGTTAATAGTTTGGGATGCACTTGACTGGACAAAGCAGGCATCTGAGTGCAACTTCTGGGACTCCTCTGTCCATCCAGATGTACAGCAAGAAATAAAGTTATCCCAAAGCCCAAATGAAACTTCAGTTCAACACGTAACATCTGATGAGGAGGTAAAAAGCTTCAGAGTAAATTACTTTAAGTAAGCTAGGATGATCTTACCACAGAAGACCGAGTGGTTTTTGTTTTCAGTTTCCTTGTTTCAATATGAGAGGCTTCTTTTAAATGTGCACAGCTATTTCATATGGTCAACAGGTTTTATATAAAATATTGGCTGTTGACCTGTTATAGGCTGTTAACCTGAAGGTTATAATATGTTGATGGTATGGAAACTAACGTAATGGACTGTCACAACAGCGTTTCTTTTTGACTAACCAAGATTTATTACTTGTTTACAATACCACTAGAGAAAAATGATTATGAGAATGTGTGTTTTGATGGCATGCATCTTTTGTGTTCCAGCTTCTGGAAATGCAGTTTTTCCAATAATGCACCTCTTTGAGCAGTTATAGCCGAGGGTACTATGAGAATACTATGGGGGTACTATTTAAGAGTATTTTGAGATTTTGCAAAGAGAATTTGTCTATGCTTAATAGTACATCAGTATTACCCTTTCTGTTCAGATGGGCTATATGCAATTGTATACTCAAATATGTTTCCAAGATCCAGTCTACTATAATCATGGTTTAGAGATGAGTTCTTGGTCAGAATACTCCGTCAGAACCCAGATGTTGTTCAGCAAACACTAAAAGTACTCGTAAATTGGTACTTAATTTTGGGAAATGTTACCAACTGTTAGTGGCAAGGTAAAAGATGTATGTTTTAAGGGAGTAGAAAAGAATTTGGGGAAGATCAGATGTTGTTCAAGCATTCAGTGTGGAATCTAAGGGTTTAAAAGAAAGCTGAAGGCTTTCTTCCATTCATGGAACTGAACTAAATAAATTACTGTGATTTTTTTTTTTATTGTGAGAGTTTTGAATGGTGGGAAGAAAAGGTGTTTCTAGTGTTACATATCAAAATAGAAGATGCTTTTAAGGTAGAGCTGTCTGTATTGTAAAGTTCCTACTTAAAAGGTGGTGCAGTAATGTATTTGTATAATGTATTACTTTATTACCTACTACCTCAAAGCAGAACACTGTTCATCGTCTTAAAAAAAAATAGTGTAAAATATATGTTTTCTCTGTTTTCCAGACTTGGTAGTTAGGTAGTTGGAAAAGATACACTTGTCTGGTTTGTCACTGAGCTTGTAGGCAAAACATGATTCTGAAACAAATGAGGTGGTAAAGGTTTGGCAATACTAGGAAACAGTGCTATCCGCTCTCCTGGTATGTGCGTGTTTAGCTTGCCTGGTAAGAGAGGTGTACAGTTTATACTTCACATCTTAAATTTTCTACTGATTTGAGATGACGAGGATTTTGCTAAGGCTTGTGGAAAAAAAAAGAATGCACTCCATGAAGAGCATCATTTGCAAAGCTGTAAAACTCTGTGGCTCAAAGTGGAACAATGATGTGGAAGGCCATTGAATTTGAACCTTATGCAGAACTGGGATAATGGGCTCAGTGGTTTGTTTTTTGTCTTGGTTTGGTAATGGTGCTATCTGTTTAGTTTAAGTGCTTCTACAACAGATACACCTAAGAAAAAAAAATGATTAAAAACCTGGACAAAGAGTTTTGAACAATGTCAAAACATTGTTGAATATATATAGGAAATTTTAGTCCTATATATCCTATATATAGTCCATACATAATATGTATGTATATAGTTGAATATATATAGGAAATTTGAGTCCTATATATAGTCCAAGACCCTAGGTTACAAGTTGTACAAAGTGTTGTCATTACGTAGCGTGAATTGCATATGAGATGTTAATGTTTGGGTTGGTTAAATGGAAGCAGGCTGTCCAGGGAAATGTTGCAGCACACTGTCACCTAAACAAGGTATGTTCAGAACTGCAAACATATACTGAATGGAAACATTTTTCACTCCTCTGGTACTGAATATTAATCATGTGTACATACTCATGACTGTACACTTGTCCTCTTTAAGTTCATCACAAGTCGTGAAGAGGTCCAGGTCCAAAGATCTGTAAACTGTTTCTGGCTTCTTAGGGTCGTGATGGTTATGACATAGAATGCTTGCACTCTTCTGAAGAAGAGTATTGAATGCAAAATGCAATATTTTGTAATACTTCCCTGTGAGAGAGTTCCTTTTCTGTATTCAGTAGAGCCCAAATGCTTGAGCAAGGCCTCTTTATCTATCTCTATCTTCAGTTAAATTTCAAAAAAAGCCAAAAATGCGGAACAGTTTCCTGTATTCTCAGTCTTTCTTGATAAAACAAGAGTTTTCAAAACACAGAGCATTATTTTACTGTAAGAACATTAGCGTTTAATTACAGGAGTGTGTTGATTTGTTGGTATCCTTACTTTCTGCTTAGACTGTGGGGTACAGGGTAAGAATACAGACAATAAATTACTGCTTAGAGTATAGAATTATATCTCACATTTACTTTTAAATAATCCATCTCTTTTTATAACTTGCTAATTTCATATGTTTGGGATAAAGCAGTAACATGAGGACAGAAACAGGCTAGGTCATAGTATCACTGGCAATTCATTACATGCAAGGTGATTTTTCAGTATGTTTCTGTAAGTTGTTCTATTGAATTTTCTTTCCAGTGTGTGTTTGCTGCTGTTGGGAAAGGCATATACGTATATAATCTTCAAATGAAGCGTGTGATTGCCTGCCAGAGAACTGCTCATGACTCCTCTGTGCTGCACATTGAGAAGCTTCCAAACAGGTATGAAACATAGTACATTTTGTTAATGCTATAAAGAAAAGCAAAACTTGGAAGGGTGACTAGAGACAGACTGCAGAGCTACATTGGATTTCTAGGGCAGGGACTTGATCTTCAGTTTGAGCTGCTTTTGTTAGGTAGAGCTTCTTGATCTGATTTAGGAAAATTTGTCATTGTAATTCAGTGGGAAAACCTATATTCCAGTATGACTGGTACACAGGCTGAAAATATCTCAGCTATTTTCAAAATCAGATTTGATTAAGCACTTTTCTCTGTATTGTGAAATACAGCTTAATGGGATTTTACTTCTAGAAAGCAAAGGCAATGGCATATTCAGAATATATTTTTCACTAAATATTTTGTAACACTTTAAATGTTTTAACGAAAAGTAATAACTTGAAGCTTTTGTTTGTTAATGCAGAATTTCTAGCTGGAACTTGTTTTGACAGCCAACTTGGACAAGTTGCTGCATATATATGTTTATGCTAGCAGTAGTGCTAGATCCCATTGTGCTCTTGTTCAATAGGGCAAAGTCTGTCAGAAGATAAAAACTGAGGCCTTGATCTTGTAAATGTATGTGCCATTCTAAGCTGTTTTAAATGTGTAATGAAACAGAGTACCTTTCCTTTCCGTAAGAAAAAAAAAGGGTTTTGCTTAATGACAGGAAACGTACAGAAACCAATCAGTGGAACTGTGTTTGCAGAGTCTAGAATGGTTATGTTTTGGTTTACATAGTGGTATGCTTTTAATATGGGGTTGAAAAGGTTTATTTTTTTCCACTTACTCTACAAGTCTATTTTAGTTTGTTCTGCTAGTAGTGAATTTTGTTTTCTATGGAACATTTGCACACCCAGCTACATTTAAGAGTTCTAGTAAACTTCTGAGGAACCTGAGGCATTTAGTGGCCCTTTCATAGAAGCATCACAAGGTGATTTGCACAGGTATCCATGCTAGTGTTGCTTATCAACTGTTTTTACAGGCAGCTGATCTCCTGTTCAGAAGATGGCAGTGTGCGCATTTGGGAACTCAGAGAAAGGCAGCAGCTGCCAGCTGAACCAGTTCCAACAGGTTTGCTAGCAGTGGGGAGTGAAAAGCACATTTAAAAACGCGGTTTTCACCATATGAGAATAGACAGGCTTTCAGGCTTTGTAAAGAGAGATAATATCTTGTGTTTAACCAACTGATGATAGGTGTGGGAGGGAAAATGAAGAGAGCATGGGTGTACAAGTCCTCCAGGATCTGATACAGGATGGTAGAAGGTCCAGCTGAACAAATTCTGTGCCGTAAAGCTTGCTTAGAGTTTACAGTTGTATGAGCTGGTTAGAAAAAAAATGACGTGACAAACCTTGATCCTTTCCTCCTTGTACCAAATAGTGCTGAATTCTATACCATACAAGAGTAAATAGTTGCAGGACCTTGTGAAGAAAGCTTGCAGATAAGCAGCTGGCACCAAAAAAAAGTGTTTTCCACATCTCCTCTTTGAACTTGGAATGATATTGGGAGTTACTTTGAAACTCACATACTACCTGTGGGCACTACAGTCCTCGGACTACACCTAGGTTATGGTGTTACACCTAGGTTATGGTGTTACACCTAGGTTATGGTGTTACAAGAAGCATTTCACCCAAGTACAGACATTCACAGAATCACAGAATGGATAAGGTTGGAAGGTAGCACGGTGGGTCATGTGGTCCAACCTCCCTGCTCAAACAGGGTCATCCTGGAGCACATGGCACAGGATTGTGTCCAGATAGTTCTAGAGTACTCCCAGTGATGGACACTCTGCAACCTCTGGGCAAGCTGTTCCAGTGCTCAGTCACCCACACAGTAAAGAAGTTCTTCCTCATGTTCAGGTGGAACTTCCTGTGTATCAGTTTCTGCCCATTGCTTCTTGTTCTATTGCGTGACACCACTGAGAAGAGCCTGGTTCATTGTTTTGATACCCTCCCTTCAGATACTTACAGACATTGATGAGGTCCCCTCTCAAGGCTGAGCAGGCCCAGTTCCCTCAGCCTATCCAGATGCTCCAGTCCCCTTATCATCTTTGCAGCCCTCTGCTTGACCTGCTTGCTTGGTCTGACAAGTCCTGAACTGGACACAGCACTCTTGGGGAGACCTTGCTAGGGCTGAGTATGTGGGCAGGATTACCTTCCATGACCTGCTGGCAGTGCTCTTCCTAATGCCCCCCAGGATACCGCTGGCGTTCTTGGCCACCAGGACACGCTGCTGGTCATGGACAGCTTGTTGTCCAGCAGGACCCCCAGGTCCTTCTCTGCGGAGCTGCCCCCCAGCAGGTCAGCCCCAGCCTGTGCTGGTGCCTGGGGTTGTTCCTCCCCAGGTGCAGGACCCTGCATTTGCCTTTGCTGAATTTCAGGTGGTTCTTCTCTGCCCATCTCTCCAGCCTGCCAAGGTCCTTCTGAAGGGCTGCATAGCACTCTGGGGTGTTGGCCGTTCCTCCCAGCTTTGTGTTCTCAGTGAATTTGAGGAGGCACATTCCCCTTTTTACAAGGCAACGATGAACAAGTAAAACAGTTCTGGGCCCAGTATTCAACCTTGGGGGCCACCAGTGACAGGCCTCCACCAGTGCCACTGATTTTGACCCTCTGGGATCTGCTGTTCAGCCAGTTCTCGATCCACCTCACTGTCCACTCATCCATCCCACATCCCTGAGTTTGTGAGGATGTTGTGAGAGACAGTTGAAGTGTTGAAATCCTTGCTGAAGTCAAGTAGACAATATCCACTGCTTTCCCCTCATCCATCCAAGTAATTGTTTCATTGTAGAGGGCAATCAGGTTGGTCAAACATGACTTGCCTTTATTGAACCCATGCTGACTATTCCTCATCATCTTGTCACCCATGTGGATAGAGATGGTCTCCAGAATGCGGTGTGCCATCGCTTTCCCAGGGATCAAGGTGAGGCTGACTGGCTGGGTCCTCCTTCTTGCCCCTTTTGAAGACCCGGGTGACGTTTGCTTTCTTCCAGTCCTCAGCACCTCTCCTGATCTCCATGGCCTTTCAAAGATGATCGTGAGAGTGGCCTTGCAGTGGTGTCCACCAGCTCTCTCAGCACACGTGGATGCATCCACTCAGGGCCTGTGGACTTTGTGGATGTCAGATTTGCCTAGAGGGCTTCTAACCTAATCCTCAACCAAGGGAAAGTCTTCCTTCAAACATTGGTTTACCCTGGTCTCCTGGGTCAGAGAATACTGAAGGCTGGTCTTGTCACTGAATACCAAAGCACAGTTCAGGACCTGACTTCTCTGCATTCTGTTTTACCAGGGTCCCTCCCTCCATTTAGTAACAGGCCACATTATCCTTAGTTTTCCTTTTGTTATTGATGTATTTGAAGAAGCCCTTCTTGTTGTCTTTGACATCCTTGGCCAGATTTAATTCCAGATGCATCTTGGCCTTCCTTGTCTCATTTTTAGTTACTCTGACAGCCTCTCTATATTCATTCCAAGTGGCCTGACCCTACTTCTGTCTCCTGTATATTTCGTGCTTATGCTTGAGTGATGACAGTTCCTTTGTAGTACTTGCTACTCTTTGACCAAGCTCCCCTGCGCACTGGCAGTTGTGGTCTTCAACAGGTGCTCTGGACTATATAATTAGTATCAAGGACTGGGAACAGCAATAGACTGTTGCTTTTCTGTAGGAATTTTTTTATTCAAGGTGTGAATAATTTTCTTGATGTATCTTGTCTACCTGGCTGTTCATCTCTTGGTAACTTTTGAAAAAATGTTTTTGCTGCCTGGGTTAATTTAGAAACACTTTTTTAGGAATGTTCTATCTTCAGGGTAATCTACACAGTGACAAGTGGTATTTGGTTTCATATTAGAATTTTATAACTTCTATGAATCAAGATGTTTGAAAAAAACATAGGGAGATTTTGCTGTTGATTTGCACTATTTTTATTGTAGGGATCCCCTGAGCAGTTGTTCATCTCACCAGTTACCTCCCTTGCACTAAATTCTAGTTTTATGTGCTGATAGGGATGAGGGAAGGATTGGGAATAAAGTCTGAACTGCATTGTCAACAGAAGCCAACCTTCTTACTTGTGTCAGTACTATTCCACAGTTCTGGGGGCTGTGGCTGTGTACTTTTGTGCTGTCTAGATGGAACGTGTGGGGTGCTATCTTTACACTCCCCATTGGCTGATAGTTTTAAACCTGAAGGAAAGAGGCAGTGAGCCAACTCTTAAATGCTGTAGTGCAGAACATGTGGGGAGAGATTGGCACCTCATTTTTGTGCTCTTTGCACAAGTAACAGTTTAGAAGGGCAGAGCAAAGATAAATATCACTTGTCCTGCATCTACCTTTGCTGTTCAGTTTGTTCTTTTAGAAGTCTTTGTGTTTGTTCCTAAATTTGTGTATTGTCTCATCCAGGTGTGTAATTTAGCCTGTTTTCTAAATTAGCTTAAGTGGGACAAGTAGCTGTGTTTCCTTTTCCCTCAAGATGAATAATCCAGATGTTAAACTGCTGCACAGTACGATGCTTCTGTCCTTTCGCCATACAGAGTGTCCTCCTTTTAGATTTTATGTGGCTTTTGTAGTTCTCTCTTTAGCTAGAGGAAATAAATTGTATTTGTGATTTTTGCCAAAACAAGAGACTTTTTTTCCCTCTCAGGGTTTTTCAACATGTGGGGATTTGGAAGGGCAAACAAGCAGGCAAACCAAGCTGCTAAGAAGATGCAGGAGAATACACCAATGTATTTCTTGGAGCTAGTTGGTGATTTGATTGGTCATTCATCAGCTGTGCAGGTAAGTAAGCTTTAGTAAGAATGAGAAAAAGTGAATGTTAGTAAGGAACATAAATTTGACAGTGTTTCTTTAAACAGCTGTAACTTTTGACTGTCTGGCTCTGGAGGCTAGGAGTGCATTGTTTGTGTGATATCTTTAGTGCAGTGTGAGAACAGTAATGCATACTGATTTAATATTCTAATGACAACTTGCTCACTGACGCCTGAGGATTGTGTGTGCACATATACACTAGAGATAATCTGACAGAGTATTTGGTTTGGTTATAGACCGCAGCCAATACAGCTGGGAACCATGTACATGACCCACATTTCATCTTAAGTTCACAATCTAAACAAGAACTCCTACAAAAAAACCCAAAACGAAAACATGTTGAGTAATTTCTTACCCCTCTGTGCTGGGAGCATTAAGGAGGTCTTTTAAATCTAGCAGTACTACCAGTACTATTCCATGCTTCTATCTGCCTAATATACTATATTTTTGTTTTAAATGGCATTTTCCCTCCACACTTTTCTCTGAAAAACCTATTGGAGTAACAAAGCACTTCATTACAGTAGACTTTTACACACATTCTTGGCAGGAGCAGGGGGAAGGGCAGATAGAAGGGGATGGTGTGGTTCTGAAATAGCTTTGTTTACAAGTATTCATGAGACACACTGGATTTCAGAACTGCTGCTGCTAAAATTTGAAAGCTTTTCTTTAATAGCTAAAGTGAACCTTTCTGCTAGAGGGATATCTGCAAGGCTCTTTGTCCCTTTCTGTCATATTTCTTTTGAAAAACTGTTGAAAGGGGTCTTATTATCCACTTGGAAAGTTGCTGTTTAAGAAGGAGGACATAGTGTGTAATTCAGCAAGAGACACAAAGAGGGTGAGAGGCATACGTTGGGTATTGGCTGAGATGCAGAGCAAAGGAGTAATGATGGAGGATGTGGATATGGTTTCCTGCAATGCTTTACATATGGGGAATTTTGGGGTTTTTTAAACTCTGGGCAGACAGGAGCTATTGAGGAAGAAAATTTTGAGTAGTGATGAAATGCGATGGCCAATATGAGGGCTTGGCAGACTACTTCTACTTGGAACCCTGTAGCTATTAAGTGACCGTTCCCAGGGCAGGTAGGCTTTGGCCTGAATGCTTCCCCCAGACAGGTCCCTTTAACAAAATGAAGAGTCGGGGCATTGTGAGCATGCCATAGTGATACCTCTGGTTCCATTGGCTGTCATGTTGAACTGCAGTTAGTGGTTAATTTTAGGCAGTCTTGTGAAGACCTCAGAAGTCGGGGGTTAACTCATGATTTGTCATCTCCATTGGTTTTGCAAAATCCTTCCACTGGTGCTGTACTTCCTTCCAATGTTGTATTTCTTGCTTGTTGGACTTCTTCTGTGTGACCAGGCATGTGCTGATGTCTGTCACAGTTACTCATTCTTTCAGCTTTCCAGGCCCGGTGCTTGTTGTAGAGGGGAGGGGGGACAGCGTACGTAGTGAACAAAACAGTGTCTTCTGTTCCCAGGAAACCAGTATGAAGTGCTTAAAGGGTTTGTATTTGTGTAGCAATTAAAGAGATGTTTTTGTATAGCAATTTTATGGCATCTCAAACATACAGACAGTATGTAATTTTGTATTCCTATTATAAGCAGAGTCATTTCAGATATATGTATTTGTTTAGTCCAGCTATACACTAAATAATTAAGCAAGTTGACTATCTCATACAAACATCATGGTAATAATAGTTGTTTCATTGCAGATGTTCCTGTACTTTGGTGAACTGGGATTGGCTACATGCTCTGCTGACCACCTCATTATTTTGTGGAAGGATGGTGAACGAGAATCTAGCCTCCGCAGTTTAGCACTGTTTAAAAAATTGGCACAAAATGGTGATTTGCAGCTCAAACTTTAAATTGTTTTAATATAGGCTGCATATATATAAACTGAATACGTGTTAAACATGAGTGTAAAGGTACGTCTGAGCTACTGGGAATTTGACTACTAGTAAGGCTTACACTTAATATCATATGTTGTATTGGAACTTCTGTTAGTTGCTACTCTTCTCAAAGGAGAATTTTGCATGTTGGTATACTCTGTCAGCAGAAATGGTGCTCTCTTGAAAGACCAAAGGTAATGATGACTCATTAAATAGTTTCTAATATTATTCCTAGCATTTAAAATTATCCTGGGTGAATGTCAAAATTAAGAATTGTGAATACCTTAGGTGGATCATAATTAAAGCAGTTGAGGGCATCTACAGTGCTATGTGCAGGAAGAAGGCATGAGAAAAAATCTTTGGCTTTCTGCTTTATCTAATTTATTTCTAGAAGCTAAACTTTCCTCAGTTGTGGCTCAGATTTGTGTGTATACAGTAAGCCCCAAAAGAAAGTGTTCTCAAATAGAATTTTTGCATTTGAAGTTACTATTCTGCACCAGTGGCAAGAAAAAGGAAAAAAGGTAGGTAATGCCAGTTTGTCAGGTTTTAATTTTTGGCAAACTGAGGTACATAGATACTGCTTGCTAGCAGTGGCTGCAGTTTTAATTTGTTTAGCCTACATTACTGGAGTTTATACAGCACCATTACCAAGTCTAGCATGCAGTGTGATTAGTTTAGCTTGGTCTTTCCATAGTGCATTCATCAAATTAATTTGTATTTAATAAAAAGCATTTGCCTTACCATGAATTTTCAGAATGTAAAACGCTTTCTTAAGCAGTAGTAATTAATATGCTCAATAGTAGTGAAATTGTGTTTTGCCATATGAATACTAAATTCTCAGCTGAAGTCTGACTTCAGAGAAATCTGCACCAAGTTTGTAAGGGTAAATAGTATTTCAGAGTTAAAAAATAAGCATCTAAGTACACAAGTACTAAGAGTCTGAAAGCAGCAGCTAAACAGGAGAAGGGAAAGAAATGCAAACTAAAACATAAAACTCGAACAAAAACACAACAGCAAAAAACTGATCTACAAACAAACAAGCGAACAACCCCTCACAACAACAACAAACCAAAAAACTAAGCAAACTTAAGCCCAGAACTGATACAAAGAAAGTGTGAGGGAGGACAGGATAATGAGTGGTACATTACCATTTGAACAGGGAAGAGCTAGGGCGAAGGGAAAGTTTGGGAATTTAGTATACATAAAACTATGTAGAAGAGGGTGCTACCGCCCTCAGGTCTACTCAGAAGATACAGCACTTAAATGGTGTAGGAACAAGTCTTGTGCAACTTTTCAGTGCCATCTCTCCCCTTTGAATCAATGAGAATTGTTTTCAGTACAGGAAGTATATGGCTGTAATTCCAGACTTCAGATACCGTGGTTGCAGTAAGTGCAATTAAAACAAGGGGCTAAGCAGATTCTCGCAGGAGCAGAAGCAAAAGGAGAAAGCTCCTAGCTTCCTAGAAGAAACCAAGGAGCCTTTTACTTGCTTCCCCCAGCAGCAGTGGGCACTTGTCTTTCTCCAGCCATCCAGAAGCCAACCTTTGCCTCTTGAGTCTTACTATGAGACCATAATCTTCTCTGGAAAACAGGGCAGAGGAACAGTAGAATTTTGAATTGTAGTTTTTCCCTACCTTAGTCAAGTTGTACTGCTAATCTTACTTGAGTATAGAGTTCAAAATAATAATATTAATTTGTGTATTTCAAAACCACAAAACAGATGGAGGAATTGTTAAATTACCCTCTCCTTTCAATTCAGGGAGGTTAAATCAGTGTAAAAGCTTGAGCTGCATGTTCTTTGCTAAGGCTGGCTATTCTGTTAACCAGTGTAGGAAAGGCATTTGGATTACAGCTGAGGATAACACGCCTTTGGGTATATGGTATCAAACTTCAGAGAGGAAAGCATGTTAAGTCTACATTGCTTCAGCTTGTCTTCATCAGCAGATGTTGCATTTTTGGCTTACCCAGGAGGAGCTGGGGAGTTAAATCCTCTCTTTAGATCTTTTTTCCTTGTTTCAATTGGGAAATAACTATTTGGTTGTATATAATGCTTGTGTTTACACATTGTTACGAAACCTTTTCAGTGAAAGCTTATAAAACTTAGGTTTTTTTGGAGAGCCTACTACTATCATCAGTTATAACTGGAGAGAAGGAAGGTCATATTTTTATTATCTCTTCTTATAGCATGAGAACAACTATTTCCTTTTTATGTGACTGCTTTTAAGTGAATACCTGGTAGAGAAACAGATCTATTTAACTGAGCAGTTCTGTCACAAAACTCACTGTTCATTTTACAGGGATATAATTCATTGTTAAATAGTCTTACACACATGTATAAATACTTATATTTATCAAAAGTGCCGCTGTTCTCAGATGGACTCCATTGGCAGTAGATCTCTGAAGGGTCTCTTCTTTTAAAGATAGTTGACTTGAAAGTACTGAGTTCTTTGTTTTACGAGTGAACTTTGAGTGTAACAGAGAACGTAAGTGTATATATCCCACTCCTTTGTTAAATGAAAGTTTGTTACTTGCTGTTGGGAGATGCAGTGAGCAGAATTATGGTGAGCAGATGAGACTTTTCACATCTAACTGGTGTCCTTCTAAATTTTTTTCCACCTTAGAGTAACACTGAATTCCATATGTTCACACCATGGAAGTAAATATCTTTATCAGACCTACTCTTAATACTTTTACAACTCTGAGGAGGCTGTTTTACATCTGTGCACTGATGACAGCATGAAACAAGCAGCTGTTAGTAAACTGGACCTAGTCTAGGAGATCTGACACAAGTGGCAAATGATGATTAATCTGTGCTGGTTTATTTTGCTCTTAAAGAGGACCTATATCTACACAAATTGCCTTTTTTTTTTTTTTCCTTATTCTCACTCTGGGAAGAATCACAACAAATGTACTGATTCTGTATTAATGCCTTGGCCTCAGTTCTGGTTCACAAGTTGAACTTTATTTTTTTGATGCCTTCCACTGTTGACATTTTGTTCTGTGTGACAGAAGTGTGACAGAAATTATGAATTAAGTGTTTTACATGGATGTGGTCTTACAGTGTTTCTGTATTTAACAAATTAAATTATCAAAGCTTTAATCTTGGGAAATTCTTTTCTCTAATGCAAGCTGCAGTGAGGGTTCAATTATCAGAATAGTTAAGGTACAACCACCAAGAGCACTAGTTCTAAATAAAGAAATGGTAAAAGCAAACAGTATACAGTGTTAAAAAACAGAGGTTCAACTTCTCTGAATAAAAATCCACTGAAGAATGTTGCCATAGATAATAGGAAAGAATGGATAACCATGCTTCACCAGAAACACCATTCTTCAAATATACACAATGCGGCATTTTAATACAGAGCAACCTGCCTTGGCTATGACAAAAGTAAGGATCTGTTACAATTCTAACAAAAATATAGCTTCTATACATTTTTCTGCACGTACATTTTATGAATGTTGCCTTTCATTTCAGAACTTGGTACAAAACATACAAAAAAGGTTGGCACATATGTAAGCTACCTGCAGTAAACAGCATTGTCACTATTCTTCCATAGCAATCTATGCTGTTTGCTTTTTTTTCCCCTTTTCCTTTACCCAGTTTGATTTTTGATCACAGGGGTAGGTGGACTGCTTCTTTAACTGCAGCCACAGCTTTGAGTCTTGCTTGCAGCCTCGAGTGCACAGTGTTAAAAATCAGCAGCTCTGCTAGTATTTATTTACTGAATAGTCTGAGAGTAGTCTAAAATTTAAACTCATGTTCTGCATGTGATTAAAATGAAATGTACAAAAATACGCATTTGTGCTTTGAAAGCCTTAGCATAAATTTCGTATCTTAGAACTAATGAAGAACTATGTTTGATTTCCAACTGATTTACATATTTTGAAGTACTTTTTACATCACAAAATCAATCAGCATTTTATTAGGAGGATAAAGCAGTACAAATTATAATGCTTTTATAAATTATAGCCTGGAAACTTTTTTAAAAAGTGATAGGTGCATCCTAGAAGTAGCACAATACATGAACTTACCATAAAATTTAGATCAGTTTAATAAAAGTAATGACCATGTGTACAACCACCACTTTTATAAAAAAGGATAGTGATCAAGTGTCACAATAGCTTTTGTGTAAAATTTGATGAAAATGTGTGTGATAACATCTGCAAGATGGCAGAGAACCATGTGAATGGCACTAACTGTACAGAACATGCTTATTTTCCTTTGTTATATGGTCAATTTTAGAGAATATTGACTCCTACCAAGACTTTATATGGAAAAGAAAGAGCAGGTGGTGCTCTGAGTCTCTGTAATAAGAAGGTTGTTTTAAAAGGTGTCATGTTTGGTTTTTTTGTGTATCCAGTTTGAGGTTTACTTGTTTTGCTGTGCATGTTCTCTTTAGAAGTATGGTTCAGAGAGCTGAAGAACATTGATAGAATTGGAACAAATTTATGGTAGATAAGTGGGACATTTCTGTTCTTATTTGTCAGGCTATTCTTACTCTCCTGGTGACTAGATTACCCCTCTCTCTGAGAAACAGTAGTGTGAAGTGTTAGTGAATACAGTTGTATCAACTACAAGATTCAACAAGTGCATATTCAGTATTAGAAACTAGTTTCAGAAGTACATTTGCTGCCACAAAATATTATTTCCAAAGAGCACTTAGTCATCTATGGTTTATATAGCCTCTAAAAACATTTTTCTGTAGAATTCATAGAAGCGTAAAAATGAGTAAAATATTTCCTTCTTGTCACGCAGTTTTAATTTCACTGGAAAGGCAACATTAATCCCCTTTGTAGCTAGAGTCTCTGTAAGTGATTCACAGTGAAACTGGTAGAGCAAGAGGTCTGGTTTTCTTGACTTAGTGTCAGTTGTTGTTTTCTGATGGGAGCCTGAGACTCTTGCACTTCAAATCATCCAGTGTTTTCCAGTGTTTGTAGTTATTAGCCAAGTGTTGCATCAAAACAGGCAGATGTGCAAATGCTGAAAGAACAAGAAAGAGTTTTACCATGTAAATAGAATGGGCAGAAGAACAGCCCAGCCTGATCTGAAATTGGCATTCTCCTACTCTCTTTTGTTCTTCCAGCTCCTTAAAGTATTACTAAAGGGGGAAAGATATTTTTTTTTGTGTGTGTTTCTCTTTCAAGAAAATCCCTTTCCAAATGCATGGTGACTTCATTAAATTAGGCTAACATGCAGCCATGGTGGTCTTAGTTTCTGCTGCTCAAAAGAAATACACTGCTAAAGGAAAAAAAACCACATAGATGAAAAAAAAAGCTAAGTTTTAAGCCATTACTCCTTCTCTACATAGATTGCTTGGTAAGTGCTCAACTTCACAGCGTGCAGTGAAACAGGCTTCAGTGTCATGACTGCACAATGTCCTGTGCTGTACTGCTTATATATGGGTACTGCCTCTGAAAAAAGTGGACACAAGGCCAGCTTGAGATTAGTAATTTTGGTCTGTAGGAATCTCTGTTTCAGAGCAAGGAAGAAAAAAACAGTACTTACCGTCCCATGCATCGAACATATCTGTTATAAAATAATCAATGAAGGAAATCTGAGACTTGGGGATGCTGCAGGTGTTTCTGTCAAATACTGGCATTACAACAGGCAGACCTTGTCTCTTCTCTTCATCAGTCTAAGAAGACAAAACTCCAGTTAGCAACTAGAGCTTTGCTGACTTTCATGCTGGAGTAGCAGAGGTCAGGGCTTTAGATGAATTGCAGTAGGAGATTTGAGACAAGCCTTAGAACCCATGAGGTGAACTGCCTTAGTTTCATGTGTGTTTTTTCGTCCAGAACAGGGACTGAAAACAACATCTCTTCCCTTTCAAAAGTACTCTTTATTACTGCAGTGCTGTGATTGCAGTTAGCTCCCACAAGACAGAATGCTGTAATCTAGTGAGTAGGGTACACCAGCTAAAAAAAATGGAAAATGGGGTTGCAGAGTCCTTCAGCAGAGAACAGGTTTGAGCTCTCATTTTTCCACATCTGTAGTGGCTGTTTCAAACCATTTGTCTTTTAAGTAAGAAGAGATTGTTGCTGGTGCTACTTCCTCTGCTTGTATCAGGTTATAAGATGAATGGAAGTAAAGGTATGCCCTTTAACTCTGTGTCTCCAACTGGAAGAAGCCTAGTTTTGTTTCACTCAGTATGGTGGAGGATCAGAACACCTCAGCAGTTTCTTAGAATATAATTCCAAATAACATTCCTTTTTAAGTAGTACAGGCAGCACTTAATACATGAATTGGCAGCAGAGTAGCCTCCAAAATTAGCAGAGGTGAATGAACAGCAGAACAATTCTCTGCCCTCACATCGCTGCAAGTAGGCTAGTGCTTAATTTGGGCAATTTAAAACTAGTGTATGGTACCTTGACTGCTAGGGAGATACAACATAAGCAATCCTTGATCTTTCTTAGGACATGACAGAATTTATTCATTATGATTAAAATGAAATTCAGACATGTCTCAGGTTGCAGCTACAATTTTCTTTCAGTAGTGACTATCACTTGTGATCTGAATTTGAAGGGTAGGCATGCCCACTTTTTTCTCTCCACTCATAGCTGTTATTTCCACACCATTACTGGCAAATAAAAGCTAAGGTTTCATCAGCTGTTAATTAAAGAACTAAAAGAGTGTTTCAGGAAGCCGGTTGCATTTCAGTCAGAAAAACTGAATCTGAAGAAAGCAAGCTGAGCTTCCAGTTCTGTCTGGAGACATCCCATGTGTGATAAGTATTTACACTGCCCACATGCCTGCACTACTTGTCTGCTGACAATGGTAGTAAAGGTGTCATCTTAGAAGAGAAAGGATCATCCCAATAGTTCAGCTGAGGCATGAATCTTGAGGGAGGGTATTGGGACGAGAAGCTAAAGTGCTGACTGTCTTGAATTTCAGCCTGTTAAATGGAGTAGGACTAATCAAATCATTTTGGTCAGATGAAGAAAATGTAAAACCTCCTTTCCACCATTCTGTACAATAAGCTTCATGGTAAGCAAACTAGCTAACTGCTTGGAGTGAATTCTTCTGTATGAAATTGAGGGGCCAGTTCTGATTGTGAACAAAAAACGTCTGTCTGGACTCTGCGGTGACACCAGGCAGACGCCGTGTGGAACAGCAGATCAGCCAATGTGCGCTTCTGGACATGATACAATAGTTAAATCATAAAAACACACGTACCTGTGCAAAGTACTCCTCTGAAATCCTGCCTGCCCATTCGATACATAGCTCTAGGGGGCGACATGGATTTGCTACATCTGCACATTTAATCATCATGCGCTTGATCAGTGTCTGGTTGTCTGGAAAATTCTTTATGTTGGCTGTACATTCAGTGTTGCTGCCTTCGCTCTGTAAAGGAGAGTTGGTTACAGGGGCCAGTGGCAGCATTCCCTGCTAGCAAGAGTGAGGGTGTCATTATCAGCTCTACTGCACTTAGGCACTAAGCAGGCACCCAGTCTTTTGCCTTATAATTTCATGCAGAGCACCAGGACCTTGGAGAAGAAAGTAATGTCTGAGAACTGGAGCCTTGCTAAGTAACTAATGATAACCCAAATACATATTAGTTGTGAAGATTCTCAAAATCAGTATCAAAGTTTGTGAAATAGAGAGCCACAGGCTCTTTATCAGTTGTTACCTTCTCCATCCACCAACTGCAAGCTCATAAACAATCCTCACTTCTGAATGTTTAAATGTAGGGGTGGTGATGGTAGGGGACTGCTTCACTTAAGGGAATTTCTGGAGTTAGATTTTGATTCCTAGATGAAAAAACTGAGACTGGCACAGGGGGCTGAATTGACTTGCACAACTGTTTCTTTTAGACACAGAAAAGCCAGTTTCTGACATTCAGTTCCAGCATGTTTCCAAGTAGAACTGCTTTCTTTGTGCCAGGTTTTGAATCCTCAGCTTGGAGTAATCTTTGATCTTAGTTCCCAGTGAGGGTGAAATCTTACATAATCTATGAGGTTAACAGTAGGAAATCACAGGAGCAACAGACCGGCTGTAGAAAATCTCTGCTTGCTAAACAGTAAAACACCAAACTTCTTACTGACTGCTCTGGAGACCAAGTGGAGGTGACAAGGTAGTTGTTCCACGTCTGCTGTGGCATCATGTTCTGGGTCTTGAACAGTTTAAAAAGGCACAGGTGTATTATGGAGTAATGAGAGGCCTCCACCTCTGCTCACCTGGCATTAATGCTATTCTCAAAATAATACATTTGTGGGATTTTGGCCTCACTTCACTGCTAAATTCAACTCTTGAGTCAAAAACTGAACGTAAGTACTTTCTGCCATGCCAACAAAATTAATGTCTTTGTGGGTTATTTTGGGAAATATTTTGCATTGACTTTTGCCAATTCAGGCATTAATCTTCTAACTTTAGCAGTTAATCCTTTTTCAGCACAGGTAGCCCATCGAAGAGCTTTCTAATTAACCCCATACCTTAACTGCTGTTCAAGATCAAAACCAGAAGGAGCCACTGTTAACAGTGAAGAACAGAACAACCTAATACTGAGGGGAAAAAAGAAGTCCGTAGTGCAAATGGTTCTGTCCTTTACTTTTATTGTGAGATAAGTTCAGCAACGTTTGTGATTTCCAGCTCAGACTGTTGGGAGAGAGGAGCTCAGCAGTCCCTAGAAGCAGGTCATTTCAGCTGACAGAATGTTGTCTTTAAAGTTGTAAATGGCACCCATGACAGTCTACAGTACAAAGTCCAATTATGGATAGCTAACAGAAGCTACTTCTATTTGGTTTTAGTATTGCTGACCTTCAATTTTGTCTGATTTTTTTTTGCATGTTTCCAACAAAGCATTATTTTCACTAAGGTGGGTTAAGATAGTCTTTCCTCAGGTAACGCTGCCCTGGAGAACCTGGTCAGGCCCTGAGTGCTCAGCCTCGAGAGGCAGCAAGAGCAGGTAAGAGGGCACCAGGAACTCAGAGGCAGCTTATAAATAAATCCTGGCAGGTGGTAGATCATTCGGGTGTATAAGTGTTACACAAAAAGGCCTGGACATCTCTTGGTACAGTCAGGAGTGGAAAGGTCTCAGGAAGTTATTCCTCAGGACTTGAAGGCTCCAGATTACACAGACACAAAACTGTCAAGGAGGTCCCTCAGTTACAGCCCTAGGCTCAGACAAATCCCACTGTTTGTAGACAGGACCATATAGGCACAGGTGCCAACCTGGCTCCATGCACAGAATTTTCCATGTAAAACAACATCCACCTATATATTTCCTGGATACGAGATGGCTTTGAACACAAGGCTTATAAAATGAAGTGTTTAAATGAACTAAGAGCAGAAAAGAAAAGAAGAGTATTTTTTCACACTTTGATATGTGAGGCCACAAATCCATTTGTGTCGTTTGGGCACTACCACAATGCAAATTTGTGCAAGGTGAATGAAAATGATACTTAAGGTTATCTTGGAAGAACCTTGCTGAAATGCCTGAAGGCATGAAGTCCTGAAAGCACTTACATATGGGCTGGTCTCCTCAGATGCCATAGGCTTGTTGATACTGTTCACAAATTTGTTCACATGCTCGAAGTGCTTTGTCATCTCTGTTGCCAAAACCATGTCAATAATGGCCTGGCGCAATGTCCGGTAGCGATTTCTAGGAAAGAAGAAGAGTTCTTGCTCACAAGCTTGCCAGACAGAGCTCTGCCCTTTCTTCATCCCTGCCCAGACAGCGCTGCAAAACACTGCTCAGGGGCTCAGCCACAAGCTGGCACCTTCAGAGTTAGGAACAGTCTAGGGATGGAGGAATGGACAAGGTCATGCCTCTCTGGGTTTCCCCTGCTCTTTTATTTTTACCTAATGAAAATCAATCCTATGAGGTCAACAAAAATTTACAACTCCGTTTCATAAGGCTGTAAGACTAAGATAACTTCTCCAGGAGTGGCACCAATGCATCCATTGTACTGTATGTTAGTATGTTAGCTTGGAATGCAAATCTCAGGTTTTTCAAAAACAGCAGTGTTGTGGGAAGTCAACAAATCAATTACTTCTTTGAGGTCAGGCCCTTTCCCTTTCAGAGCTCTTGCTCTCTCACCTTGTCCCTACAAAAGCTAGGGTCATGCAGCGGGAACTCCTGGACTACTTGCATGCCCAGCCAACCACAGGGAGCTTCCCGCTCTCTCAGAGCTTCCTGTCCTCTTCCACCACCCTTTCCATTCCATGTGAATGTAGTAGTGCTGGGATGCATAGGACCTTGTGCAGACACAACATGCAGCATCTAGCTGCTGGGGTGGAAAACATACCCCGAAAAAGTAATGTCCAGGCTCCTTCAATGAAAAGGCAGTGGGCGAAGATGCAGCCTTGGGGCTGTTAATGGGCCCAAGTTAATGTAATCCATAAAAGATTATTAAACATCTATCTAAGCTTCCAATAATTACAAGTTGGAAGACAGGGGCGGGTGAGGGGGGAAATGAAAGCCTTTTTATAAATCATAGAACATAGCATTCTGGAAGAGGTTAAATATTAATATGTGTATTTAAACTATGTATTCTTGTAGAAGGTAGGCTCTCAATATGCCGCAGACTAAAACTGCCAGGCAAACAATCCACACATGCACACTCCCCTTCTCCAGCAGACACACCTATCAATGTTCTTGAAAATGTTGTATTTGCTGTCTTTTGTTGTAAGCTGGAATGCCAGTGCTGTGTGATGACTCTCTAATACAGCTGTATCATTGTAAAGGACAGCTAATTCACTGCCTGCATTGCACAGGAAAGAGTTGGTCCGTCCGGGATGGTCTACATCATGAATGGTGGCAGCTATTAATGCAGCTACCTCATCTAAATGGTCCAGACTTCCCTACAGGAAGAGAGAGAAATTATGATGTGGCACAAAAATTACAGTAAATATTTTCTGATAACTTCCAGGTACCCGCAATTACACAAATGTGAACTTAAGCAGGGATCCTACCTCCTTGCAATCATTTTCCATTCACTGTGCCCACAGATTACCTTCCACAAAACTCTTACTCGTACCCTTACCCAAATATGCTTTCTTTAATGAAGCTTTTTACGCTGCTGTCACCTGAGCAATGCCTTTGCATAGCATTCTTTAATGGATAGATTACCTAATGGTTTCCTTGCACTTTGTATGCTTGCCTGAATGCATCTGTATTGACTCTGCTCCTACACACCCTCTATGTTTTAGCATAGGATAGGATAGACTGTTTCACTTGGAAGTGACCTACAACGGTCATTAGCCAAACTGCCTGACCACTTCAGGGCTGACCAAGAGTTAAAGCATGTTATTATGGGCATTGTCCAAATGCCCCTTAAACACTGACAAGCTTGGGGCATTAACTACCTCTCTGGGAAGCCTGTTCCAGTATTTAACCACTCAGTGAAGAAATGTTTCCTGATGTCCAGTCTGAACCTCCCCTGGCACAGCTTTGAACCTTTCCCACATGTCCTGTTGCTGAGTACCAGGGAGAATAGCTCACACTTTCCTCTCCAAAGCTTTTGCAAAGCTTTATTAAGAACTGTTACCTACAGTTTCCAAGAGACAGAAAAGAACCAGGTTCCCTCCCCACCTCCATCATTGCTACTTAAAAACATAAATTTGTATAAACAGACTTGAGAGAAATGGAAGACTTCAAGGACAGAGAGAGTTTATAAAGCCAGGACCATTATTTAAACATCTGACTTCTGGATGACACACATAAAATGGCAAACAGGCTGAAATCCTTGCCCAAAGAACTCCTCGGTGGTGGTTCTACCTTAACTCTGTCCTTCCCGAGAAAGAAGGCGGTAGCGTGCAGGACATCTGCCGCGTGTGTGGAGTTGTGGTATGAGTTGGAAGAATGGTAGTTGGCTTCAATGACTTGCAGCCATGCCCGTAGTGTTGCTTCTGAACAGTTTAAAAATTCCGACACCCCAAACCGGGCAAAAACTTTTAAGCCCAGATACACTAATGGCCTGAAAAACAACAGAAGAAAAAAGCACTGCTGTAAAATAGGAACTTGTGATGTTCTAAAAGCAATTTGTTCAGCAAAGAAACCAAGACCTTAAAAAGGGGTGGGGAATATTAAACATTTTAAAATTGCGTATCTATAACCTCTAAAAAGCCTGGCCAAGGTTACAATTTATTGCATCTACCATCCTTTCAGACATTATTTTAATATGTTTTGTAGAAATGATGCAGTTCCATTAGAGTTTCAACAATTCCTGTGGCTTCAGAAAAAAATCTTAAAAGCCCATTTTTTTGTGTTCAGTATCTGTCAATCAAACAAAATCCCATTTATTTTTTTCCTGAGGAGAAAAAGCAGACTTTGAACATGACATGGGCACATCCCAAAGGCTAAAAAGCCCTAAGCCAAAAAAAAGGTCAAATGTCAATTGTAAAGTGCTGTGTCTATGTTTTTGTACAGTGCTGGGAAGCTCATGTGTGAAACAGTAAACAGAGTAAAACCTCTGATCTATTTGATTCTTATATCCAAGTCTACTCTGGGTTGTTTTTTACTCTGTGTTGCCTGTGAGAGGGTCCATCAGTCACATTTTTCAGTCCTGCAAGATGACCTACAGAGCCTCTGAGATGGGAAAGGCATAACCAAACCCCAACATCTGTAGATTAAAAACAGACATGCAAATTTTGAAAATGGCCATTTTGTGCTAAGAGAGTACAAAAGAATGGGTAATCTGTTTGATTCTTTGCATCTTGGAATGAAAACCACATTTCTTCCTGGATGATGTGCTTATTTTTGTGGTCTGCATGACCTCAAAGCTACTCATGTCTGTTTTCATAATAAGCTTTAAAATCCCAGCCTGTTGATCCTACCACTGGTTTATCCTCCATCCTACTTTTTTATCCCTATAATTAAAAGCCATAGTTGCCTTACATCTTCCCAAATTGTACGATGATTTAGGTGAGGAAGGGTAGAGGTTTGCTTTTTCCAGCATGACCATTTGCACATGAGCAGGAAAAAGGGCCATCTGGAGGGCATCCAGCATGTAGCAACATCACCCTATGCTGAACAGTGTCACCTGGACAGAGTAGATGTGAGTCAAGCAAGACAGCTCTCACAGATTTGCTCTGTCTTGCTTCAGTTTTTCCAGAGCTACAGCTCCTCAAAAAACTTTCTCTGGGCACCCAGGGAAAGGAGTCCAGTACCTTTTATTTGTAACAGCCTCCAACTCAAAAATATTGAAGTCCCAGCTTTCCTCGTTATCTAGGAGCTGTGCAATACAGGGTGGAACATCATTGATGGTGTTTGGCACTGGAAGGTGAGTATGGCTCAGGTTCATATCTGTTGAAATGGAATTTGGGAATTAACAGATTTCTGGGTTATTCCCCCTACACTACCGCAGCCCCTCTTCAGAATTCCATTTAGAAGACCACTCTCTTTCAAGAAAAACAACTCTTTTTCCTTACATGAAAAAGTCTGTAAATGCCTATGATATAAAGGTTTATTACAGAGCATTTGAACATAAACCAAAAAGATCAGTGAACATTTCTTTCATCGGTGACAATTTGGTTTTTTGCTAACATTTTGAAATGCATTATTTTAATTATTTGAGCCTGCTTCAACACCAAAATAAAGGCAGTCTAGCACTTGCGCTGCAGTCATTTAGACTACCATTTCCAGAGACATATCCCACTGCAAATAAGCCTGAAGCTGTATGTCAGCACTACTGACAAAAGAAGTCATACATGCAAAGGGAAGTTTAAAATGGTGGCTTACTCTTAGAAAACACATACTCATTTCCTGACAGTCTTCTCAAACCATCCTGAAAAAGAAAGCAAGTTTATCTTACATTTTTGGCATCACTAGTTGAAAAAACACTACATGCACTTTAGCTACTATTCCCGGGTGCTACTGCTCTTACTGCAGCAGTATAGCATAATCCTTGTTTTAGGGTCTTTCAAAATGAACACGAAAGGATCCCAGGAACACTGGTATAGAATCTTCAGAAAAGATATTAAATACACAGTGTATTGCCCTCCTTGACCCTCTCATGGGCACCAGCAAGATTTCATCATTCAAATTAGCCACTATAATTTATTTTTCATTTTCTTTATATTATTTTGGCAGGGATTAGCTCAGTGTCTATTAAAAAATGAATAAATCCATGACAAAATTTAGATAGTCTTGTCTCTTGCTGCTGTTAGAGGACCAAAATCAGAACCTGATTAAAGCAACCTCTCTCATACACTGGACCAGCTATAGAGCAATCCCTCTAATCCCATATAAACTTCTAGAGTTTCTAAAAAGTACCTCCTTCAGTATCTTCTGAGACAAATCCAGAGGCTGGATGTAGTTCCTAGTGGCAGTCTTGTTCACTTGTATGTGAGGATGAATGCACCCAGTGGACTGAGATGTGGCCATAGCATACTACATCCTAGTGCCTACTGCTAGTAAAGAGGCCAAAGTACTTAACTGGAATGGTGATGAATTACGAGTCCCCTTCCTATTGCTTAGGAAATTTTAGCACAGCAGAGCACTGAACTGTGATGTAGGACAGTGGTAGCAGCAATTTTGTCTTTACTAATTTTACTCACATTCATCAGACCTCCAACAAGATCACTTGTGTGAGGATCTTCATCTTTGGTACCTAGCTGAGGGGAATAAAGTTCTGTTGTCCGCAGGATTTCCAGAACTCTGTCCAAGGCCTCTGCTACTGTGATAGGGCTGTTTTCTTGGGCAGCATTAATTATATTAATAACCTGAAAGCAGATTAAGGAGGCAGGCAAAGAAAAGTGAATGGCACTTTTTTCTTATTACAAAATTTTTATTCTTGGCTTGATTATGCAAATTCTTATTTAGGAAATGCAATGTAGTTCCTCACATCCCTTAAAGTACAACTCTGAAAATGTAAATTTGTGCTCAGATTTCCTGGTATCCATCTGCTATTTTTAACTGGCAAACTCATGGGAAGTGAAAGCAGAACAGTGTGAAGTGTCTGTAATTGTTGCAGGTGGGTGGACCAAAAACTAGCAATGTCCCAATCCTTCAGCATATCCAGGTTTGCTCTGAAGCAATTATTCAGTCCCTAGAGGAAAACCCAAACAAACGAACTCTTGGATGTGACTCAGTTATCCTGATATTGGATGTAAAGCCTTAGTTTTCTCCATGTAGAAATGAAGGGCAGAGAGCAGAAAGAGCTGGGCTGTGAGAGGAGAGGATGGCTCTTTGAAACCCACACTATGCCTCAGCCACAATTCAGGAAGGCAGCAGTGACTGCTCCTGGCTCTGCCAAGACAGACAGGGAGAAAGTCCCAGTGCTGTCTTCTCCAGAAGCCAGATGAGGCTGCACAGCCACTACAAGCCTCCCTATGGGTATGACTGAGGATAAGTAAAAGGAAAGGAGCCGGTTGGTCTTACAGTCACAGAGGTGCTGGGAAGTAAGACCTTGATGATATCAAGAAAAGATAGGGAGAGAGGAAAAAATGGTTTGAAAGTGGAAGACACCTGACACCCTGGTGTGTTACAAGTGACTGCAGCTGGTTCGTGACAGGAGAGTTTGTATAAAACAGATAGTGAAGAAAAGGCTGCAGAAAGTGGGGGAGACAGAAGATGGTGCAGGTGCTCTCTCCTCTGCGTGGTATCTTATCAATAGCGAGAGCAAAGGTGAGACTGGAAGAACGTCCTCCCACTCATACATGACCCAACAGAGCAGTGTCCCCTTCCTGCCAGAAGCCATGCATCTAGCAAGGGCACCCTTCTCCCCTCCTTAATATTCTTTGTTATGACTAGCATTTGGAATGCCATGATGAGATGTAGAAAGCGGTATTAAAAAAAAAAAAATTACTTACATTTTTCTGTTAAATACAAAGTACAGGAAACCTCTGCTTCTCTGTTTAGAAACTACATACTTCTGTATGAATGCAACTCAAAACTCTGGAGTTTGTGAAAAAGTCTGCTCAGGACTCACCTTTGTGATAGGAGCTTCTATTGTCATTGAGTGAATCCGTGCCATTGAAGAGTACCGTCGGGTCTGTAAACTTGGAGCTGCCATTAAAGAGAGCCACAGAATGTAAATCAGATGACAGCATTTAAAGAGTGCAAAGGCCAGGGAACAGCACAACGGAATACAGTCTCATGTCCCATTTCTCCTGTATCTCTCCTCCTGCAAGTTCTTACTTCATTGTTTCATTTCTTGCACTGTTATCTGCCTCCTTGGCCACCACCCCTCACTTTTGATGTCAGATTTTCCGTCCATCCTTCACTTCAGAATGGAGATATGCTTACACTTCATGCCCTTTGATTGCAATGGGTCTCTGTCAGACATGGCTCCTCCTGTAAGTCTGTGTGTGTCCCTCATCTTGGTGGTACAGCTGCTTTAATGAAAACCATTCCTGCTCCCTATAAGCAGTGCTTCTCTCACAACATGCAGGGGCAGAAAGAAATCTCTGCCACCATCGTCCCACACCAGTAAGCAGTCACAAATGGGATCAGTAGAAGTACTGCTCTCAAGTAACCAGCAGCAATAGATTCCTTTGTGTTAAACATTAAAAACCCAAAAATACGTGTTCAGGAGCATAAGCTGCAGCTTTCTAAGAGAGGTGGCACTAATACTTCACCACACATGTTTTTAGCAAGCTGTTCCCGTCCCTTTGCACAGTCACTGCTCCTCACTATGAAGGCACTCAGCACTGCCATGCACTGTATAGCAATGCTGGTACTCATGCTGGGGTACTGCTTTGCAAATCAAAACAAAGAAATTTTACAGCATTTATAAAAAATTGAGTAATCTCTGTTTAATCAGCTGTGAATCTGTCTGGTTATTCTTTTGTTCTGCAGTTTTATTGCCCAAGCCAAGTCTGTTCTTTATTTGTAATATATATTAATATATATTTATGGTATTGTACATAAATATAATGTGATATAATATAATATAATGTGATATAATATAATATAATATAATACAATATTTCTTAGCATTTTGCTTTCTTACCATCACTACTTTGAGATGTTATTGACTTAACATCAACTGAGTCTTTCCTTCTGTTCTTGCACTTGTAAGAACTGGATTCTGTAAGTACAAAACAAAAGCTTCAAAAATGCCTTAAGTAAAACCTCTACAAAATCTCCTTCATCTAAAACGATGAAAATTTAATTAATTGATCTCAACTATATCACATAAGTGGGGGAAATACTGTAATTTCTGCACACCAGAACAAGAAGCTCCGTGTCTCAATTTAAAGCAACTTGTCTGAAATCACCTGGAAAGGTGTTTTGCAAGTCAAGATGCCTTATGTAACAGGAGACTTCCTTCACCTAACTTTAGCTCCCTAAAAGCAGCAGTCTTGCAGGCTGTCATCATCTAAGGTTATCAGAAATCTTGCTTCGGGAGAGACATCAGGCAGGTGGGCTGAACCCCTTGTGCAAGTTCTTTTTGCTCTCCTCTGACCACTGAACAAGCCTGAGTTTAACTACCTAAAACTATAGCTGAGTGAGAAAAGTGTCATCTCAGTCTACACTCTTCAAGCCGAAGCATAATTCAGACTCAGACAGCTTTTGCTTTTATTTGCAATAATTATTTGTACCCTGTGTTTAAGGAAAATCCAACATGCTGAGAATGGTTAAACAATCAATTCAGTTCTTCTGAAAATTAGCCATGCAACAAGCTGTTATTCTTGAAACTGCTGTTTGCTAAATCAAGAGAAATTATCACATCCAGTCAAATTCAAAAGCTGGATGAAATGCCAGGAAAGAGCTTAAAAAAAAAAAATCTGGTAAAATTTCATTTTTCTCCAAAATACTGAAGTCTGCACTCTCTCTTATGTTTAAAAACAGCAGCCATGCATCTATTTACCTCTTTGCAAGAGTCTCTATAGTACCTATTCCCAGGTTATCTAAAATGGCACCCAAGGATCAGAGACCCTAGCAAGGATCAAAAGCAGATAAAACCATTTGAAGAATCACACATTCTTAGATATTCTTAAGATAAAGACCAATTTTCATGATTATGCCACAAGACAGGATGTATGCAGCCTGTCTTCAGCAAAATAAAATGTTAATATACAATTCTCTAGAATTAAAAGCTCATCCATCTTAAAAATTACTGAAATAGTTTCTGTCCTAATTCTCTTTTTCTACCACAGATTTATAAGACAGCTTGCATCTTCTTTGTTGTAGTCTGAACTGGAAAAACTGGAAGCATTTTCCTCTGTTGACACCTAAGAGCAAGGCATAACTAATGCATGTTAAATAATTTTATTTATTTGATAGTTCTCCTCTTACAAACCCCATTCTTGCATTAACATTTGGATGAGTTTATCATAAGGCACTTGAGTGGGAGCAAGCATTTACACATAAACAGAGCCGTGAGTGGCTGTAACTGACAAAACAACTCTCCTTGTGTAAAATACCACCTAGCATGTCAGGAACTTTGCTAATGCCACCCAGAGAGTCACAGGTGCATAAAAGCTACTCTGTGCCACACTACGATTTCATCTGTAAATATTCAAATGCCTAGGTAATTTTTTTTTTTTAATCTAGTGAGCATCAAATCTTATCATCCAGATTTTGTTACAAATCACACCACCACAAACAGCACAGTACACATGGATTACTTTTCTGTGCTCGTCACATATTGGTATATGCCCATGGTTCTGGAAGTTTATTCTTGGAGCACAGCCATGGACCACAGGGAAGGATAATCTATATCACATGCTCTGAGGTTGCCTATTTTCACTGCACTGTACTCATCAATGTGGTGCCATAGGATGGGGCTTCCCAGCCTTGCTGAAATCTGTCACAATAGTGAGCAAACCTAAAACATTAGTGAGATAATATAAATGTGTTAAGTAGTAACAAGTGTCCTGCTTAATTTATGGACTTCTTCACTTTCCTGTTTGCAGGAAAGAAACAGTGAGAAGAAAATCTGCTTTTATTACAGGGATACAGGAGCAAATGGTTTGACATACTGTGGATCAGTTCTGGTGGCAGCAATGGGAATGAGAACAGCCAATTGTGTATTGTCTCTTCTTCCCCCTGCCCATTGTTATTTGGTATCACAAAGCTCTCAGATGTTTGTATGTATTCTTAGGCTACTTGAAACAGCAGGGGATGTCAAGCAGTCACATCCTATGCTCTTAGTATGTTATATCCTCCTCTCATGTGAAAACCAGAAGCTGCCTGGAGTTGCACAGCAATGTTGTATCACCTTTCATAGCAGGAAAGGCCTCAGGTGCCAGAAGGTAACAAGGCATGGGAATCTTTTCACTCATAATAAGACATCAGTCTGGCTGAGACCACTGGAGTCACAAGCTTAAAATTGGCGTTAAGTTCCTCCTTCTTCAGGGAAAAGTGTTGTTCCAAGCACTACACAGCACTGGAGGAAGGGATTATTCCCTTATGCTCCACACTTCTAGTCAAGAGCTCTCTGCAGAACTTAATGAGGGCTGGAGTGTGCTGTCCGTGCGTGAGAAAACCCACCTGAGACACAAGACAAGGGTTGCAGACATGCTGCAGCAACTCGGCGCTGACTGGAACTGAGTTGCTCAGGCCTGGACACCTCAGACAACTGTCTTAGCCTGTGCTGGGGCCAGACCAATGGCCTGCTGACAGGTCCTAAACTTGGAAACACCATGGCAGGTGTGCTGCCACAAATCAGCACATTACACATTTCAAACACAAAGAGGTTCCAAGGTACACCAGCCACAGGATCAAACACAGTGTTTTAATACAACAAAGAACAATGGATCTTAACTTCAAATGCACAGCAAGAGGTCTGCACAGGAGACTCAATTATTGATTATTTGAAGTCCAATTCATGGTGTGACATCAGAGGCAGTTGGCATCTGTCATTGGCCTTTAGCTCTGACCACTGACTGGACAGAGGGAAGAGATAACAATTCATACCATCAGAGAACCCCAGCACAACATCCGGCACAGCGGAATGTAGAGGTAAATGACAGTATTCTAACCTGACTGGGAATTGTCTCCTGTGTACTTATCCTCACGGTGACTCTTGTAGAGCTGGAGATAAGAGTAAAATATATATGTAAGAAAAAAGAATATGAAAAACCTTTAAACAGGCTGCATTCAACACTGTCCATATCCAGCATTTTCCATTCAGCTATTTTTAAAAAAAGTGTTTGACGAAGGCTCTTCTTCAGGTGTAATAAGATGTAGAGAAATAATATGAAAGCAAACCAATATGTCGTGCAGAAAATCACAGAAACAAGTGCTTTTATGTACTAAATTCCTGTTTAATGCTGGCGTTTACAAGAGAACTGATACTCATTTTAGGTAGTGTTTTAAATGCAAATTGCATATGAACCTAAAAGAATAAAATGAAAAAAAAATCCTAGGACATTAATTTTTGTGCTTTAAAAATAATTTTCGTCGAACTATCAAAGCTAATTTTGAATGCATCCTTTCATGAGTCACTGATAAACTGGACTTCAAAAAACTCAGTTATAAAAACAACTCTCCAAGAAATGAGGGGTAAAGCTAGGTGTCGTTCATTGGACCTTTATTTCCATGTAGTTTTTGGTCATTCTCATGAATGAAAAATTAAACACAAAACCTTAATTCTTTGTGCTTCTGAAACTTCTTGGGTAGCTTCAACAGTAGCTATTTCAAGCTTTCTTAGAATTTAGATAGGATATTTCCGTATCTTAAAATTTACATCTATTGCTTGATCTGCAGTAACACAGATTAAATGTTCCTCTGCTTTTTCATTCTTCTCAGAAACAAGAGTACTGTCCCATTCACAACAGTTTAATACCTGCTAATCATCTCACCTCTTTCCTTTGTTACGTAATTAGAGGAAAGTATTTTGCTGTTCATAGGAAAACTGACCAGAAATGGCAGTTCCTCAAGTCTTCCCTTGAAAATTGGCACATGATATATTTAAGTATAGCTAACAGAGACACGGAGAAAGACTAGAAATAATGCATTACTTTTTTTACTGCAGCCACTGGAGAAGATACACGTACCCTCTTACTTCAGATGAATAGTTGTCCATGCTTGACACAGTAATTACACATTATTCAGTACACGTAATATTTAGGAGTCAATTACTGTCATACGGTGACTGGTTCCTGTGACCAAATCCATCACCTGCCTGTAGCGAAGCTCTAGATTGCATGGGAGCATGAAATCCATGACAGTTGCAACCTGTCAGTTAAAGGGACAGTACGACAGGGTTGCACTTGTGTGCTCTTAGTGTCTGTATCAGTTTTTGATGGTGCATGCTGCAGGGTCCTCATGGGGATTATTCAGGAAAGAAGGGAAAGGAATGATACAAATTCCCTTTTCTGTCATTCTTGCACACCTTTTGTTTTTTCCTTTCTGCTGTGGGGGGAGGTAGGTAAAGAGGGTGAAAGGAAAAGAGAAGAAAATGGAAAGGAATATAACCCCACAAAATTCAGGCATGGCTTTTTGTAATGAGTTTAAAAAAAAAAAAAGGGAAACCCCGGGCTCATGGTCCATATAAATCTTGTTCAGGGGAGTGGAAGAAGTGACTCTTCATGCAAAAATATTTTAAAATCTTGAACACCTCTCTTGTAACCCTGTAGAAACTCTCAGAGAAATAATCTCATCCAAACAGAGTAAGGTTAAGGAAATCTCATCAAATATGGTACAGTGACACAAAGCATCTGAACTGCTTGTTCTGGCCCCAGCCTGGAGCTTCTCTCAAAGCCAGTGGATATACCTCTGCCTACTGCATAACTGGCAGAAACATTAGCACAGTCCTCCAAGTGCTCCACTAAAAAAATAAACCACATTTCTGTTCTGAATATTTCTCTTCCCCTTCTACAGGCATATCCTGAAAGAGCCATGTAAGGTAAGTTATGAAGGCAGTTACACAGTTAATCTCGAGTCAATATGTTCTTGAAAGAAACAACACCTCTCTTGTAAATTTATGAATGTGAAAACACTGGACTCTATCCTGCCAGGTCTTAAATTGACAATGGCAGCATTAATAATTACCTAGGCTCAGCACACGGGAGTAGTCACATGAAAGTCAATCCCCATTCATAAATCTTCACTGTAAGAATGCTTAATGCTCTTTTAGATTTTTTTTTCCATGCATAAATTTAACATGCTAGGTTTTTCTATGTGATAAATCTGGCATGGAAATACATGAAGGTTCCAGTAGTCTCTGATATCCCTTATAGAGGCTGTTGCTAATAGCAAAAAATACATACATTTTTTAAGGTGAAACAATGTATAATAATGTAAGGATGTTACAAAGTCAACATTCACTGTCTGAATGCTGAGATCAAGCTGTTTAAAATTATGTTGATGCAGTGAAATATTACATTTGCATCAAAATTTGAATTATGGCAGCTTTTACTGCTCTGGAACTTAAGTAAATATTTCGTTTGATTTCCTTTTGTCCTTCCATAAAGATTTATCTGTGGCTTGAAAAGGAACCTAATTTTTTAAGTGTAAGGAAAAGTTCTACTGCTGCAAGTATTCAGGAATGGATATTAGGATGTCCAGGATCTCCTACAGACACGAGATATTTCCATGACAGAAGTGAAACAGAACAATTACATAGCTCTGTCAGATACACCTTGTTTTTCAAGGAACCTTAAATCTCCACAGACCATATTTTCTCTTAGGCTGTGGTCCTTAACCTTTGTGGCAGACCTCTATACCTGTGGAGAACCTTTTGAAGGCTGTATTCCCCAGGATCACCAAATGTGCAAAGCTCCCCCAGCCAATAGGTCATCAGATTAGTGCTTAATTTACCAGTAGCTTCTCATGAACCAATACTAAAAAGACAGGAATGGGTGGTACTTTCCAGCAGTACAGGAGAATATGAATGTCACCTTGGACACAAGTCCTTACATAAAATTTGTTTCTTAACTTCCCTTTTTCTCACCAACAAGGAGAGGCTGATGGGGCACACGAAGTTCAAGGGCAGCCTGGGCTGCAGCAACCATGAAATGGAGGAGTACAAGACCCTCAGGGCAGTGAGGAGGGCACACAGCAAGCTCACTACCCTGGACCTCAGGAGAGCAGACTTGGGTCTCTTCAGGAACCTTCTTGGTAGAGTGCCATGGAGTAAAGCCCTGGAGGGAAGAGGGGCCCAAGAGAACTGGTTAATATTCAAAGACCATCTCTTCCAAGCTTAGCAGTGATGCATCCCAACAAAGAGAAGTCCGGCAGAAATGCCAGGAAGCCTGTGTGGATTAACAAACAACTTGTTGACAAACTCAAGCAAAAGAAGGAAGCCTACAGAGTGGAAGCAAGGGCTGGTAGCCTGGGAGTAATACAGAGAGACTGTCTGAAGAGCCAGGGATCATGTTAGGAAAGCTAAAGCCCTGATAGAATTAAATCTGGTCAGGGACATAAAGGACAACAAGGAAAGCTTCTATAGGTACCTTGGTGAATTAAAGGAAGATTAGGGAAAATGTTGTCCCTCTCTGGAAGGAAACAAGATATGTGGTTACCCAGGACACATAGAAGGCTGAGGTACTCTATGAATTTTTTGCCTTGGTCTTCACCAGCAAGTGCTCCAGCTACATACACTGAGTCACGGGAGGTAAAGGCAGGGACTGGGAAAATGAAAAACCACCCACTGCAGGAGAAGATCAGGTTTGGGAACATCCAAGGAACCTGAAGGTGCACAAGATCACAGGACCTGATCAGCATTTTTGAGTCCTGAGGGAATTGGTGGAGGAAGTGGCTAAGCCACTATCCATCATATTTCAGAAGTCATGGCAGTCCAGTGAAGTTTCCAGTGACTGGAAATGGGGAAACTTAACTGTCATTTCTAAAGATTAAAAAAGAAAAAGGAAAACTCAGGAAACAACAGGCCAGTCAGTCTCATCTCTGTGCCCTGCAATTCATGGAGCAGATCCTCCTGGAAACTATGCTAAGGCACATGGAAAACAAGGAGATAACTAGGGACAACAAGCACAGCTTCACTAAGGGCAAATCATGCCTGACATATTTGGTGGCCTCCTATGATGGGTGGATGAGGGAATGTCATGTAACTGGACACGTGCAAAGCATTTGATGCTTCCATGCAACACCCTTGACTCTACAGTGGAGAGACCTGGATTTGACAGGTGGACCACTCAGTAGATAAGGAATTGACCGAACGGTCCTGCTCAAAGAGTTGTGGCCACTGGCCAGGAGTCTGGGTGGAGAGGAGTGACAAGTGGTGCTCCTCAGCGGTCTGCACTAGGGCCAGTATTAGGTAATATCTCTGTCAGGGACACGGACAGTGGCATCAGGTGCACCAGCAGCAGGTTGCCTGATGACACTAAGCTTTGTGGTGTCACAACTGCTCGAGGGGCTATGACACACTGGAGGGGCCTCCAGCATAAGACATGAAACTACTGGAGCAGGTCCAGAGAAGGGCCACAGAACTGACCAGAGAGCTGTAGCACCTCTCTCATGTGGAAAGGATGAGAGAGTTGGGGTTGTTCAGTTTAGAGAAGAGAAGACTCTGTGAGGTTTTGTAGCACCTTCCAGTACGTAAAGGGGCCCACAAGAAAATGAGAGGAAGTTTTACAAGGGTATGTAGTGATAGGACAAGGGGGAATGGTTTTAAACTGAAAGAGGGTAGGTTTAAATTAGCTGTCAGGAAGAAATTCCTTACTGTGAGGGTGGTGAGACACTGAAACAGGTTCCCCAGGGGAGTAGTGGATGTCCTAGCCCTGGAAGTTCATGACCAGGTTGGATGGGGCTTTGAACAACCTGGTCTAGTGGAAGGTGATCCTGACTGTGACAAGGGGGTTGGAACTAGGTGATCTTTATGGTCCCTTTCCAGCCAAATCAATCTATGATTCTATGATTCTTACTGGTTTAAGCAGTCCAATCTACAGGGCAAACAAAAAAAAAGGACTTTTTTCCTATATTCATACTGCTGTTTTTTATGTATAGGTACAAGTTTGTAATCATTTTTTACTCATTAACTTGCATTAAGAATATCATATATATACCTCCCTGTACCAGTCTTTCAGCTGTGTGTATAATTTAGAAAAAGCCATCAGATTATGTCTTACTTTTAAATCAACATCAAAGCAGCTATAAATGAAACAATAGTTATGAGCTTTAAACAATGAATTAAAAAGAAATACATGTAACTTTATCACCGCTTTCACTCTGTTGCACTTTAGCCTGAGCATTTTAAAACATCCTATGACTGTAAATGACACTCTGCTGCTAATACTAAAATACATGTTTTAGTTCAAAGATCTTCATCAGTTTAAAATAACATGAGTCTTATTTTTCAGTGATAGATGTGCAAAGTTCTTCCAGGAATTATGCAGATATCTCCTTGATTTGTTACTACCTACCTCCACAAAAACTTGGGCAAGGAGGATGGTTTCAACAGTCAGTGTTACCACCAATGAAATTCTTTTAGCAGTAGTGATTTCCCAATAATGTGTTAATATTCAGTGTTGTTCTACTCAAGAATGGGCAACTAGACACACTAGTGATTTTCTAAATACTTTTCCTGCGTAAGTGTCTTTTCCCACATCATGGATAAAAGCACATAAAATTCTAAATAAAACAAGATACATAACCCCTCCCCTAAACAACATGGAAACATATCCTATTTCCCAAGGACATGCTTGGTCTAAATTGCTTCCAGTCACTTCTCATGCTTCCCACTTTCTATCTCACCCCTACAGACCACATGCCAAAGACAGGCTTCACTCCTTTGCTCACAAAAGCCCAGACTTCTTTACTCCACAGGGCACTTACTAGAGTATTTTTGGGGCAAAGTATGTGATATGATCATTTGCCTCAGACACTGTCAGAGGGAGGAAACCAGAAGAAGATGACAGCAAACAGCTCCCCACACCACCAAGGTTCTTGCAGGGGCAGCTGGGGTAGATTTGTGTCTGGACTGCAGAGACCCAGCTCAGTCACTGCTGCTGGGTCACTCGGGTTATGGCTTGAGTTATACCCTTCCACAGCACCTGTTCTGGCAGGTGTGTGAAGTCTCAGGGCCAGCATGAAGGCTACACTTTACATAAGTACCGCACATTGCACTGAGCGTAGGTCATTAGTTGGCATAAGTACACCAGATCAGACTGGCAAGAACAGCTCTACAAAAAAGGCCCTGAACTCCCTTTGAGCTGTGGTCTGTGTTGCTGCGCAGCAGCACAGACTCAACTGTCATATCCGTGCCCCAGAAAATTAAAGATGTTGTTCCTCTATTCAGGAGTCCTACAAAGGGAGAATAATGCATGCAAATGTTGAAGGTTTCTTGCTTGATCCAACAATCAATGAGAATCTCACTGACAATATAAATCACATCTTCTTGGAAAAATGTATAAGCCAAAAAATACCAGTTTACTAAAAGCTATGAGAATTATCACATGAAAGAAATACAATACCTGTTTGTTGTTTTCATTGGTACAATGCAGCCTTTTGAGGGACACAAAGTGTCGTATTTGCCTAGCAACGGAAATAATCACTTGTTACCTATGAAATTGTGTAGAGAGAAGTGAAGTAATACACTGCTATTTTCTAAAGGAGAGATCTCCAAGCCCTCAGGAAACCAGATACCAAGCCCAACACCAGCAAGACAACTGGGTGACTAGCACTCCTTCATGAAGTGTAACATTGAGGTTTTTATCCCAGGACACCTGATCCTTCTGTTGCTCCAGGAATTCTCCTGCATCTCTGGGAGCTTAATTTGGCAATGTGTCCGTTCTAAACTGCGAAGGTGGGAACACATACAAGCACACACACAAAGACAGGGGTTGTCCAGTTGCTAAATACCTGGCGGTTCATGTCAAATTTACAGATGCAGAAAGCAGAGAGAAGGCCCTAAAACCCAGTAAGCAATTATGTTCCGGACAAGTTAGTTACCCTCCTTGGCCGACCACAGGTGTTATCTTGACATGCTGCTGGATACTGTCTCCTGATTTTCTTCTTGCATAGTAAACTCCTTGCCATTCCTAGGGAAATGCACACAACAGAGACAGCATGTGAGCATACCTAGCTTACAGTCAAATATTCATTTATTATTGCATAGTCCTTATGTAATATTTGTTTATTATTGCATTGTCCTTATGTACTAAATTATTATATTTTTTTAATGGTTGTCTTTTAAAAATAGTATAAAATTAATATACTATTAAGTGTAACAGAGAGCAGCAACTACTCACCCAATGGAGAGCAGCACCTTTAACTAACATAAGGACAGTATAATTATGTTTCTCTTGGGAGAAAGTATTTTTTACAAGGAACTTTACAATTTTTACAGGGAACTTTGGGTATCATCTACTTAAAGAGGTGACAAACATTCTTGCTAAGTGCCACCATGAGGAGCAGTGGCTGCAACACATCCAAAGATATCCCTTGGGACCAGCAGAAATGAACCCTGTGCCAAGCACCATTCAGCTTTGCAGTTGTGGTTGTCACACAATAGATATGCTAAATTTCAGAAGTCTTTGATCTAAAGATGTCTTTCAACTAATCTCAAAGAAGAACGATTTTAAGGAGGGAACTACCTGACATAAGAGTAGGATGAAGTTGGAAAATGAGTAGAAGATACCTCTGAGCAGGCAGTGCTTGCTGCTGGGCAGCCCATATAAATGAGGAGGAGCACAGCAAGAGTGGCCTGTGGTTACTGCTAATGAACCAAGGTGAACCTGTGAACGACTCCAGACAGTGACTCACAAAGCTCAGATCATTGCTGGATGTGACTCAAAGGTTCAAGAACTCCCCAAAGTTGTTGAAGCAGAACGTTGAGACAGGGAAGGGTGACAGGTATTTCTGCAACCCAGGGGAGGTGGGATATGAGATTGCTGCATGTGTTAAGGGAACCCAGGCCCATCACCACAATGACAGGAGTTCACAGCACACTGCAGATATTCTAACTACAGTTATTAGGAAAGCAAAGCCCACTGGGTGCCAATACATTTTGGTGCTTAAACTATACAGTCAGTGAAGGCTCTGCTGTTTGACAGAACAGTTACACATTTTGTTTGGATGATTCAGCCACCTGAGAGACTGACTGAGGGACAAACTGTTACATTCCAACTAACAAAAGCTCCATGGGCTGTAAGCAAAACAGAAACACAGAAAACATTCTGATACTGATCTTAAGCCAACAAATCAGCAGGAGTTCAGTCAGATCCTAAAAGCAAAGCTTATGAGTTCTGTAGTCATCTTCTGTGACATGGGCTGTTGTGCTTAGACACCTGAGAAGCAGAATTCTGGTCTTACATGCATACTCATGAAGAACATATCTTGTGTTCTTAAACCTACAGCAATGAAAAACAAAGCAGAATAGAACTCTGTAGCAATTTCACAGGAGTTTATTTGCTTACCTTTCCTTTTTTAATAAATGTGTTTATGTTGTCCAAAAGGTCAGCAGAATTTTTATCACTTTTAGGTAGTTCAGTGAGCTCCTTGCCGATAAGCTCTCCCTTGCAGTACCCCATCATCCGTTCAAAGGCTGGATTAACATACTGCCAAGACAAAGGTACATTAGGACAATATCAAAAAGAACTTATTTAAAGGATAGTAACTTACATGTAAGTATCAATGTGTGACAAGTTATACTGCTAAAGGCACAACCACACATCCTTACAACTCAGTGTTTCTCATACAAAAATACTATGTAATGGTGAAACGTTTTATTCAAGTAAGAGGCTGAACAGAGAAGGTGATATGTAATCTATCAGAAGGCACAGAAAGAGAACGAATTCAGGTTTTACCAGAAACATTACTGAAAACTATCATCTAAATGAAGTCACAGAAGGAAGAGCCTTAAAAACTCAGCAGGCATCAGTGTACAGCAACCAGAAATTAAGCATTGTACAAGGTTTTCTAAGGGGCAACAAAACTAAAATAGAACAGGAACTACTTAGCAAAGACCTCTTTGGGTTTCCTCTTTTCAAATTCTATAAAATAGTTAACATTTTCCCCCCTACCTGAATGACATGATCTTCATTGGTTATTTCTACAGCTTCCTGACAATGGTCTAATGCCGTAAACACTGCATTACAAGCCCTGAAATTAGCAAATGATTAGCACATTAGTTTTTTTGTTAGAACATTTTGTTCACTATAAATACATGATTAAATTGTACTTACCAGTAGATGAACCGCAAAGTAGCAGTTGTTTTGACTAGACCATGTCACTATCTTCATTATGACTTTTTCAAAACATCCAGCCTCAGACACCCCTGTTGTTAACGTGCTTTTACTGCAGATTACATTATAAAAGTGCTCATAGGTACTGCAGCATCTTAATAGTATACTTGTACCTACATACATGCTCTGGACAGCAGGAACTAACAATGAGCAGTAAAAATAACATATTTCTATTACATCAGAATGTTTTGTGATCATTAAAGATAGGGAACACAAAAATCATGACAGCAGATATATACAAAGTTTTCAATACAGCAAGTAAATTGGCGCTATCAAAGAAACTAATACAACACAGTTAAAGGAAGCAATAGAGCCATGTCAAAGTTCTAGTCCAAAAAATACCAATTTTCCTGCTTCCAAGTAATAATGCAATGACTTGATTTCCATACATCCTGATCTTTAAGGACCCAGATGGTCTTTGTTCCCCATTTTTTTTTCGGGGCTATCCTTGAACTAATGCAGGAAAACAAAACCCTTACGTTCTTGCTACAGAATTCAAATTGCTTAAATCATGATTTATACAGGATGGCATTAACATTAATGTAAGCGCCTAACACTAGGGAAAAAATGTGTATCTCATAGAATCATAGGATGATTTGGGTTGGAAGGGACATGGAAGATCATGTAGTTCCAACACCCTACCATGGCCAAGAAGAGTGCTTACTAGAAGAAACAATCCAGGCATACTTGCTGTGGTAGATACGAGTACTTCACCATTGATTTGGACTAAAGACAAACTAATTGTATTCTATATAAGTCTCATTGCAGGGGGCAAAAACGCACCATGCATAAACATTGTTGTATACCGTATGTACCTGAAAGGAACATCTTGCTTCCAGGCTGCATAGTAGGGTTTGAACTAGTACCAGTGACTAGAGAATTAAGAAATACAGGACATTGCTACTTCTACTTATTGTGGAAGTAACTGAAAACCAAATAGGATACATGAAGAGATACACACAGAAACACAGACACGCAGCCATGTGGATGAAGATTCGTAGGAAAAAAGTGTTTCATACAGAAGATGACAGAAGTGTTTCTGCTCGTGTAGTAAAAGGAGCTTGGAGTGTAATTTTATATGTGATTTTCTAGGAGTTCAAGCTGGTTCCTGAGTGTGACTTTGTGCTGTGTGAGGCAACTAATTTGTCTCAGTGACAGATGCCTGTCTGGTACATCAGCTGCTAACAAATGTAATTACATAGACTTCCTGTAAGAAAACACACAGATACATTTGCACTATTCAAGCCTTAATGTTTTCATTTGATCTGGCAAGCAAGGAGCAAAATTACAAATTTAAATGGCCCATATCCCCTTTAATTAGCACACAGATGTCCAACCAAGTTTCAAACCAGCACCAGCTATGTGGAAAAGTGGAGTCCGTGCTAGGAATGGAAAGACACTTCTGACCACTGATGTGATACCATATACTGCTCTCTGGGGCTGATACTAGTTTTTCATCACATTTCTTGTGTCTGAACACATGACATATTCTGAGCTTAATTCTATCAACTAACTTTCTGCATTCTCTTCTCTTTCACTTTTACAAAGCTGTATAGAAGGCCTGCAGATCAGTGACAGGTGGCACAGACCTGCAGCACAGCACTGTTTTCCCCACTTAATTAAACCACGCAAATGGAAAAAAGAATTATACCTGAATGCCATAACCAATATCAGTTCTGATTAGTTTTTAATGGCATCTGCCTAATAAGACAGAGGTAGGGGGAAGACATTCCTGTGTAAACCAAAATCCAATTTTTTTCCCCTGAAATTTTTCTGTAGTTGCAGTTGGCATGCATGAACATGCAATCACTTGAAATGTGAAGTCACTTTGGTATCCATTGGTACCCAGTGACAGGACCAGAGGCACTTAAATGGACACACTGAAACCTGTAGAAAAGTGATAGTGTTTTCTGTAGATGAACCGGGATTAATTTATGCCACAGAGAGAACAGCCCCTTCTCTGCATTTCTTTCCTTCAACCAGTTTCATATGGTTGCATTGCAAAAATATCTACATGCATGCAAAAGCACCTATATTAATATAGAATTAGTCACCTTAAGGAAGAAGTGCATGCCGGAATGAACATCATTTAACTTCTCACTAACATAAAAAACTCTGCTCCTGGCCTGCCAAGTCTTGGCCAGGCAAGAAAATAAAAACTCAGAGCTGAATCAAGATTGTATTCAGCTCAAGCCTTTGAATAGGAAATCTCAGACACTCGAGATCAAGCATGACTCTGTGAAGTTTTACCATCATGTAAATTCGCAGCCCATACCTACACTGACCAAGCTTTCTCTTGCTACCAGTTACTAAGGCACTTGAGTTTGTCCTTTACAAAATAACAGAAGGAGAAAATATAAAAGTCTAGTATATTAAATACATACATACACATTACGTATACAAATATACAGCTGCAAGGCACACATATGCATAGCTGGGAAGAAGCAGAAAGCAACATGATACAATTATTTGGACCAAGAGGTTGATGTTTGCAGTTTCTCACACTTCTACATACCGTAATTTAAACTGAGATCGCACTTCCCCATGTTCTATTTGAACCAGTTCATTGTAACAAGCAGTCACGCTGCTGTTCTCCATGAATTGCTGGAAGACAAATCAAGAGTGCATTAAATAGGCTGGAATGGTTTTAAACTGTTATTTCTGTTACTGCATCTAAAATTTAAACTTTTTAAAGAGAGCTGGCATGAGGCCAATGAAGGCCCACAGGGGTGCTTAAGCACCTCTGCCACGAGACAGGCCGAGAGAACTGGCATTTTCAGCCCGAAAAGGAGAAGGCTGAAGTAGAGAACTTATCAAAGTATATAAATACCTGAAGGGAGACTGTAAGAAGACAGAGCCAGCTTCTTTCCAGTGGTACCCAGTGACAGGACCAGAGGCAATTGGAACAAACAGAAGCCCAGGAAGTTCAGGGAACCTGAACATCAGACAACACTTTTTTTTACTGTGAGAGTGACCTGGGCACAGGTTGCCCAGAGATGTCACAGAATCTCCATCCTTGGAGATGTTCAAAAGCTGTGTGGCATGGTCCTGGACAACTTGCTTTAGGTGGCTCTACTTCAGCAGGGAGGTTTGGCAAGACAACCCCTAGAGGTCTCTGCCAACCCCAACCATACTTTCTTTCTCGTTGTACCTTTTGTGTTGTGAATAATCATTTTTTCCTCAGGAATGAATTTCTAGCTTTTAAGACAACACAAATATCTAAATACAAAGCAAGTATAAAAATATGCTAAATCCTTAACTGGATTTTCCATTTGGTTTCAGCAACCCAACAGATACTCTTAAAAAGACCCAAACACAGTCTCACACAAAACCAGTATTGCCTTGATGTTTTATTTTGAACATTTATCCTTAATTCAGAATGGAAATGGAAAACCTTAGAGACAAAAAACATTCATGCTAAAAAAAAAGGGAAAAAAAATTATATTTGGCATTTGTTTCCAAGCAAATATTGCAGCTAAAGTTCAGAAATTGAAGTAAGTTTGCTTCACAAGTAATCTCACTGAGCTGTCACTGTGAATTCAGAAGTGCAGGAAAGTATATAAAGTAGAAACATGCTGACCACAGTGAAAAAAACTTTTACTCCAGACAGGAGAGAATGTTCTCTCTGTTAGGTCTGAAAGGTGTTGTGCTTGGTCCTGCTGAAATCAGAAATTTTATGTTGCTACAAAAGAAGTAGATTCTCCGACTTCAGTTAAAGTTTACTGATCAACCACATGCACTGACTTTAGTTATCACAGGAAATGCCCTGTGTTGTCACTAGTTCTCACAGCACAGCTGTGCACAGAGCCTAGAGCAGCATGCAAACCCCCAAAGATTAACTTCCAAGAAATCTGTGCTTCTGTCCTGGATGAAAAACTGTGTTTTGGAGACCAGTGGCTTAATTCCAAGCTGTGAGCAAAATGTAAAAAAAGTAAAATTAAAAACAACTGTAGGCATGGGTCTTTCACTCCTTAATGTTAAGATCTTAAAATATTTCTGTAACTTTCTCTTCACACACTACAGAATGCATGGGAAAACAAAAGGTACAATGTCAAGTTGGCAGAAGCAAAGGTGCAAACAAAGTTGTGTTTTTGTATATCAAACTGCCGGCAAACAAACTGCTCTTTTACAGCAGTGTAGATTTAGATTTTCACTTTTAGGGTGCTCTTTTAAATAATCAAATTTAAAACAATAAGAACAAATCTATCAATAATATTAAATTTATCAGTGATGGCAACTTACTTTATGAAATAGACTTACTAGAATATACTAAGGCTCTTTATAAACTGAATTTTATAGTAGTGTGTTTTACTGAAAAGATTTAACCACTACTGTTCACTGACAAAACTCTTGGCACAAATCTTCTGCTAAGAATCAAGAATTGCAGCTTATCAAAGTGCTGACTGTGCTCTTAACTGTTGTATAGTCTTCTGCAGATGTACAGAATCACTTTATCTAAGTTCACAGTGCTTATACTGGTCATTTGCTGGCTGACTCAAAACTGAGAAATCAACTGGGACATGAAAATAGCAGGAAACATTTCCTTTTGTAATCTGTGCTTCTAATGTGACACAAGAATAAGAAGATGCCTGAACTCTCAGATATTAGAAGGCAGACAAAACACTTTCCTTTAAGAAAGTTTTATATTTATACAGTACATTTTGATTTAAGTAACACGTTCTCCTAAACTATTTTTTAGTTTATTATAATGGGATTCCGCTGTTGTTCTTTACAGAACAAGCCACAAGAGTTATAAGCTAGCAGGAATGCATCATTCTTCTTGCTTAGTAATAACAATTAGGTTTAATATTAAAGACTTCTTTTATTCCAGTTTTAATAGTATCTGGTCAAAGAGAATCAACATTTGTTTAGGAAAAAAAGTTCAAAATACAAGACAAGTTTGTAATTCAGTAACTGCAAACATTAAGATCCCCTGTTTGCTGATTTAAATCGTAGCTAAAAATCAGTCAGGAAGCTAAATTGCTTATTCAAATTAGCCCATCCTAAGTAGGCCACCACTATTAGATTTATGAGGCTGAGAAGAAAAAAAAAATCAGCATAATTAATGTACTGGATTAGCAACAGCATTAATACACAAACACAAAAGCTGTTAATGATAGAGAGGGAAAATCAGAAGATGTAATAAAATAGGCTTTCTTGAGAAGAAGAAAGATAAAACAGAAATAAGTCAGCATAAAGAAAAACTTATGATTTACACAGGTATGATTTTCCAAAAAGAAATTTCATTTTTGCTGCTGAGGAAGAGATTCCCCACAAATACCACCTCTCTGTTTGAAGAAGGGTATTTTTAAATCTTCGTGTGGTAATGGATTTCGTCCCTACTGATCCCCATCCAAGCAAAAATAATTCCTGTGTCCATCCCACAGCAAAAGTAGAAACTTTGACATCAGATGCATTTTAAAGCCTTGAAAATAATTCCAATAGGGAATTGTTACATTATGCAAGCTCTCGGATAAATTTGGGACAGTAAGAGAGAGTAGTTAGCACAGCTGTCAGGTGCAAAAAGATTTTTCTTTCCAAGGCAGAGAGTACGACTGAGCCGTGTCTCACAGCCGCAGAGTCTCCTCTGACTTTACTCAGTACTACACCAACTGTTATAATCTAGCTCACAAAATATGTTGCCCTGCACCATGTCCAAATGAAACCCTAGACCTGAGAAGTAATAAAGTTTTCTTTGAAAAATAATAAAGCCAAAGAGAGAGAGAGAGAGAGATTGAGAGAGAGAAACTACACTAATAAAGCACTGGCATTCTTAGGCTGACCTTTCTTTTAGATCCACCTTTTCCAATTTTCAGAGCAACAAAGTGCTTTAGAAATGCTTTGGCCCCACAATGCCCTTGCAGTAGAAGTACGATCTTATACCCTTTTTTTTGTGAAAATGATAATTCAGATTCATGTTCTGCTATGGGAACAAACTTGGGCTGAACGTGAGTTAGCTCAGTCACTGGACTCAGTATGAGCATAGGAGCATGAGATTTTGCCTGGGTTAATTCCATCTCTTCCCCAATTTTCCTTACTACAGTTACTTTTCCTAACTACATATATATAAGAAAATGTATACAGTTAATTCTAACTCCAGATGTGTTTCTTTTGCTTAAGTACACATCCTTCCTTATGAATGGCTAGCTTAAAAAATGCAGCTGGTGTTTTTCAGAGTAACATGACATTAATATCCATCCAAAGCCACTCACACAAAGACTGAGAGAGGGTAAGCAACCTAGATTTTCAGAGCTGAGAACTCCTGCCTTCCTACTCTCTCCTACAAAGCCCTTTGAGAAACAGTATCAACAGTTATCTTCCCTTCTGCTGCTTGTACAGGAGTGTGTCTAACTCTGTCCTGAGAAGAGCTGGTGCAAACCAACATAACAGACATAATGGGAAAAAAAATGCTTCTTCACATCACGAGCTGGACCAGGTTTGTAGTCCCTTTAGAAGAGAAATCCCAGCAGCCTGAGACCCACAGTGGGGTCTGGGTGATGAGCCAGCATGCTGCGATACTTTAACCAGAGTCTCCCATCCTTGTTTTTTAGTGCAGTTATAAACAAAACACACTCACTACCCAGCCAGACCACATGGAGGTAATCTCAGTACTCCTGCTATTCTGAAAGGACTAGCTAGATCACAGACTCTCTCATTTCATATGCTTCTAGAATACACTCTTAAAAAGAAAGCTAAATCAACTGCCACTGCGTTCTTAACAATAAATTTCTGACAGAAAAGGATGTATCATTTTCAATTTGAGGAAGCAGACATGTCTGTAATTGATGAAGTTACTCTGTTTTCTATATTACGTAGGCAATTTATACATACCCTATCAAAGCCTGCATCAAGAAGCGGAAGAACAGAAGTCTCTTCTTGGTCAGCAGATCTACAAAACAAAATCACAGAACCACAAAATTATTCAGGTTGGAAAAGACTGTTAAGATCATCGAGTCCAACCTTTAACCCAGCACTGCTAAGCCCACGAGTGAACCATTTCCCAAGTGCCACAACCACACATCTTTTAAGTACCTCCAGGGATGGTGATTCCACTGTCTTGGGAAGCCTGTTCCAACGCTTGCAACCCTTTCAGGGAAGAAATTTTTCCTAATGCCCTATTTAAACCTCTCTTAGCTCAACTTGAGGCCATTTCCTCTTGTCAGATCCTTTGCTACTTGGGAGAAAAGACTGACCCCACCTGGGTATACGCTCCTTTCAGGTAGTTCTAGAGAGAAACAAGGTGTCCCTGAGCCTCCTTTTCTCAAGGCTAAACATCCCCAGCTCCCTCTGCCACTCTTCACAGGACTTGTCCTCCAGACCCTTCACCAGCTCTGTTGCCCTTCTCTGGACATTATCTCAATGTCCTTGTCGTGAGGGGCCCAGAACTGGACACAGGATTCCAAGTGCGGCTTCACCAGTGGCGAGTATGGGGGGACAATCACTGACCTGGTCCTGCTGGCCCCACTGTTGCTGCCAGAGGCCAGGATGCCATTGGCCTTCTTGGCCACCTGGGCACACTCTGGCTCATGTTCAGTCACTGTCACCAGCACCCCCAGGTCCTTTTCCTGTGGGCAGCTTCCCAGCCACTCTGCCCCAGCCTGTGGAGCTGCCTGGGGTTGTTGTGACCCAAGGGCAGGACCTAGCTCTGGGCCTTGTTGAACCTCACACCATCGGCCTCAGCCCATGATCCAGCCTGTCCAGATGCCTCTGCAGAGCCGTCCTGCCCTCCAGCAGATCAACACTCCCACCCAGCCGGGTGTCACCTGCAAACTGACTGAGGGTGCACTCAATCCCCTTGTCCAGGACCTTGATACAGATGTTAAGCATGGCTGTTATATTGTATGGCCACAGAACACTTGAGGATTAGATGGTATGAATTTGACAGAGTTCTCTGAACATAATTAACTCAGTGAGAAGAGTTTTCCCTAAAATACGTACATAAAATCATACCATTACAGAAGTTGGTGCTACAGTCTTCTATTATAGGTATTTGCAGCTTTTATACAACTTGATAGTTATTCCTACAGCAAACCTGACAGGTCCTCCAGAGAAGTCCTGTATCTCTTTACATACACAGAAGGGGATTGCAAAAAGAAAGTATGAAAAAGATAAAAGACATTCTGTGACATCCTATGAGAAATAATCTAAAAAAAAGTTATTAAGATAAAGGTAAGTTGCAAAATTTTGTTCAGCAGGAAATTTATTTGATTTTCAAATCTTGTCAGTAGTTGTTCTCCTGCCACTCTATTTCCTAATATTTTAATTGGTCTAGGAAATTAATAAAATGACAATGGATTCAGAAGTGTGTAAGAGCTCTAGTAAGGGTATTTGAAGGTATTTGATAAATATATATTTAAATCACTAAGAATTCTTCCTAAATGCATGAGGTATGAATTAGTGAATAAGGGTTTCAGGACATTTTGGTGAATTTAGCATCAACAGGATAGAGGTTTTCCGCACTACCCAGTTCAATAAACAACGTGTTACTTATCTAGCAACTTCCTTTAGAAAGTAATACACAGCTTTCTAGTTTGGTTTGGATTTTCTTTTTCTCTTAGAAAAAACACATACCTGTTTGACTTTCTTACTATACAACCCACTCTGAAGGTGACAGGGATAATACTAGTCTGAACTAAAGGAAAGTTATAGAACACTCAAATAAAACATAAAACATCACTAGTGCATTTCGGGTGAAAAATACTGCATTTACTCTGTAAGACTTGCTAGTAAGATACTTCCTGTTATTAAATAACTATTATACATTAAGTAACTGTTCTTACAAAGTAAAATAAAATTTTCTCACAAACCAGTAATACTTACGTGCGTGGAACCACAGCAAGTATTACAGTATGCCCTGATGGCTCTGTGGCACGAATAGACCTGAGGAAACAAAAATTTCTCAGTTACACTAAACGCTTTCTCAATATTGCTCTGAGTACCTTCACTGAAAACATAAATGAAAGTCAGGACTGAAAGACACCATTGAGGCTAGAAAATATGATTGTGCACTGCCAAACCTACGTATCCCCCCTTAGACAAACCATTTTCATTTTGCCACTGGATTTCCCATTTTGTTCTATGCAGGTAAGAGGCCAAAAGCTCCAAAACCACAGAGTACAAACATTAGCTTTTCAAACCCACTCTTATGACCTAGCGAAGGTTTCCCCTGTGTACTCAGCTTGTCTGGGGCAGACTGCCCTGAATGCAAGTGTTGAGAAAGGTCAGTCCATGTAAAGCATTTTCAATGCCCTTGACTAATTTAAACAAGAATCTCTGCCCGCTCTCATATTTACCACTGCCCTTCTAGACATCGCAAAATTTTGTTTAGAGGGTGGGAAGTGCTTTCAAGGCATGCAAGTAAGAAAAGTGGGCATAACAAATTATGAAAGACTACAGCTTATTATATACAGAACAAACAAAATTTCACCATCCTGCATATTATTGAGAAACCGAAAAAGATACGACCAGCTATCAGAAGAACACCCCGTTTGTGTTTTACTGGCTAATGATAAGTTTTTGCACTCATACCACACTGTCCCGAATAAAAAATCTTTATGTTCATCTGTTGGTCTTTTAAATGAACATATATGAGCACAAGTATTTGTGCACTAAAATGCCCCTCGTCATAAACACGGCAGATTTCAGCTCATGGCAGACTAGAAGCACAGTATGGTGCAAAATGTATGCTTCAGCTGGAACAGTGTATTTTAGCAAAGAATCCCAATGCTATGCACTTGTAATCTTAATGCAGCTTCGACAAAACCATGTGGACTACAAGAGTGATGCAAACTTTTGTGAAGAACTGGCTGTGCCTGACCTTGTGGACAAACAAACACACTCCTTTGAAGTCTGCAGCTTCAGATTTTGCTGCAGCAGTAAGCCAGGAAAGAAGCAGCACAGATAGCAGGGAATAATTTCACAACAGCTTTGGCTTATGCTCTGATAGAAGCCCCACTACCTAGAGACAATTCTACAATGCAGTTTCGGCATAGTAAAGTTTTCGTATTGTTATTCTCTTACAGATGTATGCAAACCTCCTGGCCTCAGTCCCCAAACTTCCATTTTACTACAATTTTAGGTGTTCATTTTTTGTTTGTTGTTTTATCTTCTTTTTTTCCCCATATTTTTTGTTTTAAAATTAGGAGGTTTGGTTTCTTACAATGTGTTCTGAAGCTTAAGAGAAGCATAAGGTCCTTTAGGTTACCTGCAGATATCTTCTGCATCAAAATACTTGGAGTTCCTGTGATCTATAACAATTATTTCCTGGTGCTTATCCAGGAAACATTCAAGCGCTGACTCCGGAGTCCAGGCAACATGACACCTGTATCCTGCTCTGTCACAAGCCCACCAGAAACCATTGCTTTGGTTGTCTTCTTTTGCAAAGACCAGCAAAACCTGCAGGGGATGGAAAACAGCAGCACCACATTAAACACATAAAGTAGTCCTCTGCATGGTGCAAGACTTAACAAACACTTCTGCCCTGTGGAAGACTGAGTCTGCTTTGAAAGTGGCAAGCTTGAACCACAGGTTGTAAAACAGCCCATGCAATAGTACATCTTTCTTAACGGATAAAGTGGTCATCAATAGATAATCAATAGTTAACTGTTTTAAACAAGGACTGGTATTTAGGACAAAACCAGCTTGCCACAAGACGATTTTTTCCTACCTCCTGCTCCAATTCAATCAGCAACCAGCCAGAGTGTTCAAACATCATTGCCACTCATCAGGCCATCCCAGCCTCACACACACTTTTGATTGTAATGAACTGTCTGGAATGCAACTGCCTTAATTATCACTTATCATTCCTGAAGACACGGGCAAACAATTAACACCGTTTTAATTGTTCTTTCTTCTTTAATGCAAAAAAATGGCATTGACCAATATTACTTCAAAGCCGAAAAAAGCAACAGACAAGCAGGTATGTACAGGATGGGGTATGGAGAAAAAATATTCAAATATGAGAAATTTTTACCCAGTAAACTGTCCCAAATTGTCCCTAAGCATATGAAGTACTTTAGTCAATTTCAACTGAACGCTTGAGGAACTGCTCACACAAGATCAGGTAGGAGGTGTATTGAGGCACTACTCTAAAGATCAAGGAGCTGTTGCAGGAAGCCTGTTTGCAAGCTGACACACAGAAGAGAGGCTGAAAACAGCTGTACTTCTGGGCTTCTCATGTAAAACTAAGTGTTTTTCAGAGAGAATACATTTTTCATCCTTGCCCTATAATCAGCATCCAATTTATTCATCCCAGTCATGCAGACATTCCCCATTACAACTGCACATATTTACCATGGCAACTGATAACTAATCATGCTACCCTATGTGTCAGATGAAGAAAAGGGCTAATTTAGTGCAAATATGCTGTGAAAAAGAAGGCCTCAAAAAGTCAAAAGTTTATCCACGGCTATTAAAATTGCACAAAAAGTCAGCACCCAGAGATTAGTCATATATAAAGCAAAATCCTGTTCATTTCACAAATAAAAGTCATCCCCTGACTTTATTGAAACAACCAGTTTAAGAAAAATACGCAAAATTTGCTCCAAATGTCTGTATGAAAGGTCAATAACCTTTGTCTGTCTTGCTTTATGCAGCTGGGGTGTCAGCACACGAATTTCAACACCATCAGTCTAGAAGCTAGAAAAGATGACAATAGCTTTCCTCTTATCTTTAGCTGTCTGGATAGTTGCATTCTAAATAATAAAAAAATCAGTCGTTACTGTGACAGGACAACCAGTCAGAGTGTTATTAAACAATGAAAGGAAATGATATGCTCAGAATTTCTGTAAATATTAAGAATGTAAAAGTTTCAATTTATTGGAAGGTTTTTGATTGCAGTTATCAATAAGCACATTTGGTTTACTGACACTCAACACCCAAGATAACTGTTGTCACTCCTCCTAATGCCTGTTTTTTTTCCCAGACATCCAAGCGTCGGAAAGCATTGATGTGGCCAAGCTGCAGACTTTGCTGATTCCTGATTCAAGTCCCTACTCTGATATAATCTTCTGTTTGGTTCCAACTGCCCTTAGTTTTATTTTGCTCCTAGTTTGGAACATTATGGGGAAAGAAAATTTGAGGGGAGTTGGGGTGGCACGTTTTTTGATATCTTCCTTCTCTCAGCAGTCTCAGTTTGGAAATAAAGGATGACAAAATGCAATCCTTTACCAGCTGTAAAATAATGGAGCTTAATTAAACCATCCAATCGCTCACTAGTAGCTGATTATCAGTGTGCAAATCCTTCTGAGAATATTAACTTTAAAAGTTGTTTTAAAGTATTACTACTATGCTTTCTCATTAACATTTGTATGAAGCTTACTATAAATCATCAAAACATAATGCAACTAGAAGTACATTTGAAGAATGCTGTCAAAGACAAGATAAAAATATAACAATCCATATAAACAACACGATCAAGGAAATGCTTAAATTCAATATGTGTTCCTTGGCAAAAAAACCTGCAGTTATTTTTTAGTTATTTTTCTGCTGCATAATTTGCCAATGTTACTGTAAAAAGATCATTTTACTCAGTGTTGCCCTAGTTTAGGAACACCATGGACTTTCTCTGTAGAGGCCTTTTCAATTTCCGTGACGTACTGAAATTTCTACCCTCTTCCTAAGTATTTGCTTCACACAACCATTGCACATCTTGTTCCCAGTTCATGATACAGATACAGAAAAGAGACAGAAATTTGCTTTAGATAGTTTGAAATACAACAAGAAACACCAGCTGAGGACACTCATGCTACCAAAATGAAAAAGAAAATTACAGCAACTTAAGAAGTTACTTAACTATTTTCAAATCATCATATCCCAGCAAGAGACTTGCAAGGTGGAAAAGACATAGTATCTCTTAATAAAGTTACAGAGGGGCTGCTGTTATATTGGTATAAGGGAACATTGAAATGCTGTGCATCATCGTGCTTCATTTGCAGCTCATCAGGGGAAATCACAGTGTCAACGCTGTGGAAGAGATGATGGCAAATAAATGTCCTAAAAGGTGAGAAAATGCAGCATTTGAAAAGGAACACACCCAAACACTTACGAGCAAACATTTCTGCAAGAGGATCCAACACCTTTATTATGTGCACTAATTGTTTATAAAAACCACCAATCTCCCGTGTCCCTTGGAGAAAGCACATTTTCATGTACTTTCAGCATGGTCGTTTCTGAGGTCTTGAAATCCAACCGTTCTTATTTGCAAGCCTTGGTACAAAATTTAGGCAATTGTGCAAGCTGTATATGGGATGTTTGGAGTGCAGGAGCAGGCTGGTTTTCTTTGGACTCTTCCCTTTGCCTCTTAAGGCCAGGATCATCTAGGTCACAATTCTGTACAGACTAAACCAGATTTTTCCTCTGACATATATGGTCATAAAGTCCAGTGGGGAATCTATTAAATGGTTTATGGCAGGTCACAGGCACAACTAAGGTCACTTCTCAGACAAAATACGTGTCCCATTTTGAGGCTGGCACAGGTGTCCCATAGCAGCCTAAAACACACCAGGAATAAAATGAACTTCACTAAGAAAAGCCCCAGTGGCAATTGTTTTAAAAAACTGAACTTACTTCTCAGACAACTGTAAACATGATTAATCATCCACAAATAGTAATTTAAAATGTGATATTCAGTAGCTGTTTGCCCTACACAGAGGAACACGTAATTGTATTGTCGAGAGGGAATAAAAGATTAGCACACATTTTTAAAATATGTGGATGTGTGCAATAGTTGCCAAATTATCTGAGGTAATGTGGTTTGTTCCACAAACAAACAAGGTGGGTTTACATAAAATGTTTTACTTCACTGAAAATAAGTTAGTGTATGGCAATATCTTTAAGGAAAATACTTCAGTTAGGGATTTTACTTAATAATTTCTGATTAAGACAGATTCTTCTCGCACACAGATTCTCAGTTCTGCAATGTAAGGACAAAATAACAAAAGATACCAAGAAGGATGTCAGTTTTTAAAAACAACAAAAATCCAACTTTCCCTTGGGCAAATCCAATTTCTAGGAAGTAATATCCTGACAAACACACTGAGAGTATTTGCAGTTGTTAAATATCTTCTTGATAATCTTTCTGAAGATGAACATAACTTAAAAACATTTTTCTGTGAAGACTTCCACACTTCTATGTTGAAATTCCCTGCAAAACCAAAGACCATTCTACTGCTGAAGCCACTGCTCCACAGTCTTATTGCAATACAAACAAGTAATGTCATCAGATCGAGCCATCATTAAGACTGAATGTAAAGATACAAAAATGTAAAGCTTTATGATGCATTTCTTCCACACATAGGTTTTTCACACAAAGGTGACTGGTGACAAAATGTCTCTGTATTTTACAAAATTAAGTGACCCATAAATTAATCCAGATTAATTATTTATCACTAAAATAATGTTAAAGGCTAAAATTATTTAATTTCCTATGATCTCAGAGTTCCAACATCCATTATAAGCTGAAAAAACCCCCACTTGGGAGCTGATACTGTAATAGCACCAAAATGTACAGAAAAAGAACCAGGTACGGATAAGAGCTGCTGCTCCTTAAGCTGAAATTCAACCTGTCTTGTTGGAGGCCATGTGATTTCTTGCATTGGTGGTCTGTAAAACATCGTTCTCTGTCCTGTTACAGTTCTCTGTCCTGTTGTTCAAAACACAGCAAAACTGAACATGTACCCAAATTTCATGAAGCTCTCGGCTTTGGTATATCAAAACTGAACAGTTTTCAATATCCATAGAGGCAGCTTTTCCCCAGTTAATGCACATACACACACTCCTACTGGCAGGACAGATAAAAGGAATTAGGGGATGTTAGTGGAAATCTCAATGTCCTGTTTGCCAAGTTATTTTACTCATAGATCTCTTCTCAAGCAATCAGATACACAAAACATACATTATCCATCTCACAGTCCTTGTACAAGTGAAATTAAAATATTATACTTAACTACAGAGGTTGAACCTTAATTTCTTCACCTGTTAGCACTGAATTGGCTCTATCAGAAACTGAAGGACGATCTTACCTGAATTGGGTATTGTGTCAGTCTCATGGGCCCAACTTGTACTTCTGTAGTTGAAGCCTGCTAAAGAAGAGTAATACAGATATTTTTTTTCTGTCTGGTTCTTAACAAGATAGCATTTTACATACAAGAATTAAAGATGAAACAGAATCGCGAAAGATGCTAAAAGGCACAGCATCATATGACTAGCAGCCTAATTTAGTTGCTTTGAAATGTATCTTACATGGTCATATTTACCAGATTCCTATTTTTGTTTTACTTGCCTGTAAGTTAAAAATTGTAGGGTTTTAAATAAGGAAGCAAAAAATTTCCTTTTCCCTCTTTCCCCAACCTTGGTTACGTAGAAGGACTTGTTTTTGCTGAAGACTACAGAAAGCTATCTATCTCTGGCCAAAAGTTATTCACTTGAATGCAATACAGGACTTTTATTAAGCTCTTGTGACAGACCCTGAATGATAATGTTTTAATGGGGTTGATTAGGAAGGAAGTGACTTTCAGAAAAGGGAACTTGTTTGGGTTGCAGATTTAAAGTTGTTTCCCTGAACCACAGCCTTTAGTTTTCAGGTAAAAATATCACTACCATGTGAGCCATGACATTTTCAGAAGACATGAGAGCACATAATTTAAATCATAATTAAAACCTACTGCAAGAAAGCCAGTAGACGTTGGCTGTGGCTGCTTTGTTTGTTATATTTCTTAGGAGCTGGACTACGTTAATACTTTTTGTGTCTTGATACATTTCAGTAGACTCCTCCTGTACACTACTGGTTTGTTTCACTTCAGATCATTAGCTACAGAAGGTTGTTAAGCAACAGAACAATACATATGTCCTCACACAGGTGCACATACTTAACGAGAAGAGTCTTTAAACCCTTAAAATGTTCATGCATATGAAGAATTAGTTGCAAGTTACCAACCGCCAAAAGGGCAGATTCTTTGCTTTCCTGGTTACCAGTTACCCCAGGTGCCCCAGGTGTAGGTGAGTTGAAGCAATCACCCTGCAAGGCATGTAATCTGACCAAAACCCTAATTGTAGGCAGATTCCCAACGCCATTTCCTGACACACAGGAATCCTGGAGCCTTATTTCTGTGGCATTTTGCTCTGTGGTACTCGTAAGTTTGAGCCTTTTACACAGGCAACACTTAATCCTTAAAAAATGTATTTTTCAAAGGAATGTGTATAAACACTTAAAACAGATGAAGTTTCCAGTATTCTGCTCTTTTCTTTAGAGAATACAATACCGTGTTAAGCATTAACAGCCTTGCCTGCATGTGAGACAGCAGCATTATGTATAGCTACAACTGACACGTTGGACTTTCACGCATCACTGCGCATCGATTCTTCTCAGCCCAACAGCGTACGTCAGAAGGTGGTGACGGGCAGCACTCCAAAAGATTAAACTACAAAGCCTGACACTGTTTTCCAAAGCAAAAACTGCCCCCAATCTAAGCGTAGTTAACCTCTCCTTTTCTCACAGAAAAGCTTCACTTCCCACTTGAGCTCCTGCTGTAGCAGAATGTAGCTTAATGCCAGTAAGACTACCTGAACATGGTAAATGGAAGTTAGCACCCCTCATCAACCATGAGTTAAGAGCAAGCTAAAGAAACACTTCTCTGAAAGCACATAACCCCTCTTCAGCCCAAACAAAAAAAATAACCCCAGCACATTCACACTCCTATGGTACTAAATAGGAAACTCTTACATAAATCTTTTATCATTATATACTTTGATTAAAAAAATGTTTTGAAGTAATCTCATTAGACTAATCTGTAAGATTACACAACATTCTTCAGTTAGTCTCAGAGCAAAAGCTCATTTTTTGACAATACATAGTTCAAACTGTCTCAGAATCTGTGGATCAAGAGCCTGAGATTCTTCAACAAAGGAATCGACACATCCATGTATGTTTGACACAGATATTTATTTTATTATCCATTTATTAATGCCAGGGAAATATTAGGGAACTCACATTGTAAATTAATGCCTTCCACTTTCTACCACTTCAGAGGACATCCAGCATTAGTCACTCCGTATCATCAAAAATGGAATAACCGTGTCCAAGACACAAATCAAAGCAGGCAAGTCTATCAAATCCTTTACAGAGATTACTTTATAGATTAGCCACTTTTCTTATCCTGTTTATTTTAAAACAACAACAACAAAATAATCTACTCACTCAGACTCTGACTCAGAGTTTTTCTCCCGGTGGTTTCTGTGTCAGCCTCATGAATAGAAAACACTTGAATAGAAGGACAAAAAAATCAGGGTCTTTCCCTCTCTACCTCTCTTCCTTCCAGTTTCAGGGTGCTCCTGCCTTTGCTAACAGAAGGAAAGCTAGGTGAAAATTAGAAAATCTGAGACTCCTGATACAGGTGAACTTGTCCCTGTTCTGCTCAGTGCAGACATGATGGGGTCAGAACCACACAGGGATGCAGAATAGGTGCTGTTATATCTGAAAGATTGCTATATATAGCCTTTAAGGCCCTAAAATGCTCAAGTTTATTACTTATACAATGGATGGAAACAGATGGGACTGCCAAATTAAGACTGGTAATGAACCTGAGTAGGGGAAGGATAAATAAACTTTCTCATTAGATACAGCAGAAACTATGTCTGACATTCTCCTTTCTGGTCTTTAGGTTGTGAGTCCTGCTTAACACCCTGAATCAGACCCTTGGATTTTTATGCCCAATTTGCTGTGGGTATAAGTGACTGACTCATTTTTCTCTTTCAAAACTCAGCTAAAGGAGGCAGCAAAAATAATGACATGTGTTCCTGGCCTTCACAAATCTCCTACAGATCTCTCACTAGCCTGGAGGAACTAATTCCACATCTTCTGAACTCCCAGAAGAATCTGACCATGTGGACATTGCTTATTAGTGATACCATGACCATACCTCTGTTCATTTCCTCACTTAAGTGAATATCACATTGCTGATGATTTCCAATATAAATAAAGCTCTCATTATTTGACTGGCTGCCAGGAAGGACTGCTAATAGATCTGCAACCTAAATCAATTAGTGTAGTAGCTCATAACAGACTTTTCTGGTAAAACATGAGGAGACAGGCCTGATTCCAAAGAGGCCAGTGAGAAAATCCCCAATTTCAGTGAGCGGAGGAACAGACACTGTGTTGAAAGCAAAGAAATAACCACCTAGAAATAACATAAGCTTAAAAACAGTGGAGAAAAAATATTTTAACATTTTAAACTTCCAAATATTATTTTCAGTATCATTATAATCTCCTAAGCAATCTCCACAGGAATCAGCTATGAAACAAATAATTAGACAAAGCTGATGACACTTCTTAGATCTTCTGCATTTGTGTAAATCAGTGATCATCAATTATCTTACTATCGTAGCAGTGCCATTAAGCAAAATGCACTTACTACTTCATTGAGTTTTCACCTTTCTAAATCCCCAGTACAAAAGTCTTCATCCTGTTATGGCTGCAGACTTACAGCCCTTGCAGTTTATGAATCATCAATAATTACCAACACGCCACCGTAATTAGTGTTGACTAATTAGTACAGCAACATCTTGCATAATTCTGTGCTGCTTCAGAGCAACAACAGCAGCTATAGCCAACCAAGCAGTGAAGCAAAGGTGTCGGTCAGTTCAATCTCTTGAAAAGGCTCAGGATGGATGTGCCAGTTGAGAAGCAACACACAGATGCCAAGGTCCCTTTGGACATCCTTTTGCCCTGAGGGTTCCTTGCTCTTTTCCCTTTCCCTTTCACTGGCACATCCCTTCGTTCAACTCTGTAGTGTTTTCAGACCTCTGTCCCTTCGGCTTTGCATGCAGGTTAACAGGAATCTCTTTTTGACCCAGCTTTCACTATAGCCTTGTGTTCCCCTGGCCACATCTCCCCATCATTGCCAGGGCTCTTTTGCACTTCTCTCCAGCTCAGTTTCCTCTATCCACACTGCTGGTGAAGATTGACACCTCAGCCTGTCTCTTGGCTATTACCATTTCCATATTTGATTGTACCACTATTTTCGACCTCAAGTCCCTTTGCCTTTGTTGTTTTTTTTTTTCGCCTGGCCAAACAGCACTCCACAAACGTGTGACTTCAACACCGGCCTTAGTCTTGCATGAATTCCCTTATGAAACACAGGGCCAAGAGCTGCTCGCCAGCACCCCTGGCCTGGAGTTGGTGTCCTTGCTCCTCTGCCTGCAACAGCACACCAGACCAGGGTGCCCAGCTCCCCTTCCACTGTTCAGCAAAGTTACACTCCTCTGTTCTTCCTCTTTTTTTTCTTTGTCTTGTCTTCCTTAGTAGAACTACATCACAATCTTTCTCTTTTTTTATATTTTTATCACTTCTGGTCCTTTCAACTCCAATCCACTGGCATTTTTGTATAGTTTAACACTTGGCCACTCTTTCTCCGCTTGGAGTCTCCCTATCTTTCTTTGCCAGCTTTGACTGTTACAGAGAATACTGCTTAACCCGTTTAGCAATTTCTGTTTATGAAGAAAGGGCAGATTTATGGGAGAAAACTGAAGAGCTCTTTTCACCTCTGAGTCAAAAAGCCCCTAAATGATAAGCTAGCAAAGGCTGGGAGACTGAGTAGGATGAATCACTCCTATAGCACATACTCATACTGTTGGAGCCTTGGTCCTGAGCTAGACGGATTTTGGCCTGACCTCCCCAGCTTTTTCAGACACCATCTTTCCCTACCTCACTCATTTGACTGACTGCGTCTTTATCTTCTCCACCTACCAGTATAGCTACAGTCACAACTCTCTTTCAGGAAGCACTGCTCTCTGCCATCTCTGTTGTCAAATTCTGCTGGGTTTTGTAGCTGCTACTTTTTTTCCAATCAAATTCTCCTTGCTGTGGTTTCCAGTTGACTTTTACATCTGCTTCCTGAGCTGCTCGTGCCCTTCATTTTCCTCTCCCCCACTAGAGGGCTGCCAACTCACTCTGCTCCACAAGCTGTTCCCCTCTTGCTAGCCGGCTGCCACTCTTCCGGGGAGTCCAGAGGAGCATTAGATAGTTGGATAGCTCAGCCCTGAAGTTAATGCAAGGTCATGCGATTTTATTTTCTGAAAACAATGATCAAACACACGTACCGCTTAGAAAAAATAAGTCTCATTGCTGCGGGTGCAGCTGCTGCAGTCTCTGCAAGCACCCCTAACAGAAGCCTGACCCATCAGATACACAGGTGAAAAATATGCATTTGGAAGTGGTGGCCTGCTAACAGCACGTGTGAAAACACATACTGAAGCGTGCAGCATGAAAATACTGCAGCCACACACTGGACCCCAAATCCACAAGGTACATACATTTGGCAGGCTCTGCCGTACTTCGTACGCGCACGTAGCTCAAGGGTAGAATTCACAAACCTACATCTGGTTCTTCTGCCTCTGAAAAGCAAGCAGAATTGGGATGAGGCCATATCGACATCCCCAGTTAAAGCTGCGTCACTGCACACACGAGAATTAGAAATTTACAAGTCAAGAGGAAGAAGAGCCCTTCCTTCCATGACTACTTTCACTCCTGGGTGATGAAATCCGGCTCCCATGGCATACCATGACCCTTGAGCTCCTTTCCTGCAGTGACCTGTGTCTGAAAAGGAGCCTTAAGCCCTAACTTTCTTTCGCATCTCCTTCTTCCCCACCAACCTTGCCTTCACCTGGTGAGAGAGCACTCATTTGAAAGTGAAGCATTTGAAACCAAGCATGGCTAGGCATAAAACATCATATATCAGATCCACCAGCCCACTGCAGTTCCTGCATTTCTCCTGTGCTCTGAATACCAGCATGACTGGGTTCCTCAGGGAACCTGTCATAGAGATGCCTCTGGCTGTGGACTCCACATGTTCTTCACTGTGAGCCATGTGCCAAGACTTCATATCTTAGTAGAGATAAGATGGTCAGCAGTTCTGGGAATAAGCAGAAGTTTTCATAAAAACTTCAAAGTAAGGATAAAATGTCTAAAGTTGAATTTCTGAGAATTACAGAATGATAACATACTGAATGTTTAAATTGTTTGGGGTTTTTGTGTTTGGTTCTCAGAGTCCACTTCTACAACTGCTTTTGCGCAAAGCTGAAAAGATCTGTCTCAGAATCAGCTTCAGGAACAAGTGTTAAGATTTCTTTCTTCCTTCATTCTCATTCCTCTCTATATGGTTTCCTGACTTGTGTTTCAAATAAGAAATCAGAAAAATAAGTAGTCAAAACCACAGATCTGTTTCTTCTTTATTTCTCACTCCTTTTCTCCTGCCCAAAATACAAGTCATCCATTTCTAAGCAACTAGAGTCAGTAGTGATCATATAACCTTGCTGTTTCAATTTAAAATCAGTGGTAAGGGAAGAAAAGCAGTACCAGGGGGATGCAGGTAAACCTCTGAAAGACATGGGGAAGAGAAAGCGAAACAAAAGGCTGTTAGCACCAACAGGTCACAATTAATGGATGATCCTAAGGAAAACAAAAATTGAGAAAGAAATACCAGTGTCAAGCTGATAGAGGTTTTAGATAACTTCTTGAACAAAGAAGCTGACACTTGCAAAATGATCCTATGAGCTCTAATATAATAAATGGGTATCCAATAGAAAATGACAACTGAAGAAAGTACATTATTTTAGGACTTTTTACATTCTGTTCACAGTTAGGTAGCAGCTTCCTTGTGAATACATTATCATAATAGGACAACAGAACAAACAAGCAGAAAAGACACTAGTTCAGCCATTATGGTGCTACATTTGGCATACAAAATACCATTGTTGAGCAGTCCTCAATTCTGCCCACAGCAGCAGCAACTTTGAGATCTTTCACGGCTACAAAAGGCTCAGAAACTCCCAATCCACAGAAGGTAGTCCACATCCCTTTTATTCCTATAATTTGTAGATTAGGGCTTTCAACAGCATCTGGAAGCTGTCCTGCAGTTTGTACACACAGTTTCTCACCACACAGATTTTTCTTACGTGGTTTCAAGGATCACGATCTACCACTAGGACCACTACCAAAATTCTGGTTCTTGATGTCAGCACAGAGTAAATTTGGTGTCCAAGATTCAGTTGGTTGAACACATTTGATTAAGATGCTCCTGAAAAGAAACCAAAAAGTGTCTAGGGAGATTTCTAAACACATTCACATTTTTAAAAATCCTGTGAGGAACAATCAAAAAATTGGTCGGAACAACCAAACTTGGCCCAATATCCTGTCTTCAGAAGTGGCCAAAAGCAGATGGAAAACTGGAAAATGCAAAACCAAGGCAAGCACAGAGCGACACTGCCCCTTACACCCCCTAACCTTGATGTTTATAGCTCATCTCAGCTCATGCTTTTCTGCTCATGAAGCAGCAGGGCATCTAAATTAAGATCATCCCTTTCTTCACTGACCGTGTACAGTGTCTCAAAACTCACAGCACTGGGAAGCTTCCTCCCCTTCTCCCAGATGTTCAGAACCTGAATAAGAAGAAGGGCCTGGCTAATGGCTTGAGATGTTCGGTGAAACACCAATGAATAAAGAATCACAGAAGTTTTGGCTTGAAGGGACCCCTGAAGGCCATCTAGTCCCTCCAAGTGGTGCTATTGCAATGCTTGATCAGGTCAGCCATGGCTTTGCCTATCCCTTGTCAGCATGAATGCTGCTGCTCAGCAATCACATTCCAGCCTGTACTGACAAGAGAGGAATTAAAATCCATTTCCTGGACAAGTGCTTTAATTTCCAAACTACTGTGTTCTTAGATTTTTGGAAGGAAAACCAACTACAGAATGCATCAAGCTTATTTTGGATACTTTTGACTGTATCAGCAGAAGTTTCTCTGAAAGTATATTTATCTTGTTAGCACACAAATTTCACTTCACTAAATACGCATAGCAGGTAAGTTATGTTAATGTCCTTGCAGTGTGAAGAGGTGAGGGGAAAACAAACTTTTCCAAACATCTGTCAAACTGAACAGAGTATGTCCAGACTTAAGGACCTTGGCATGGTGAGACTTCTCTCTGTAAATCCATCTGTCATTACTGTCCATTCTCAACTTTGCAGGAGCATGAGTCACACACATTGCTGGGGAATCCAATCAAATCTCTTTACATCAACCTTAGGGAAAAATACACCAACTGAGACTGAGCTGTTTCAAAAATACATATACTGGTGTCTGGGAAAGAGCAAAATCCAAGACTATAGATACAGAAAGATAAGAAAATTAATATTTTCATCTTTGTATGTTGAGGTAGTCAAAAAAGCAACCAGTGTGAGGACAGGAACAAAGATCCAAACAAAACAACTTTATACTACCACGTAAATTTATGGTGAACAAATACTTTCATTGTTGTACATAATCTTTTGTTTTCCTTGAGATAAATTAACAAAAATTAGAAAAATTGAAGAGAAAGCAACAGGAACAATCAGGAAATTTCAAGATATCTTTGGACAACTAAAAAGACTAGGCTGCTTCTTCCAGGAAGAGAGCTACCTAAGGAACTGAATACGCATCTCTGAAATCAGGAGTAGTGTAGAGCAGACTGAAAAATGACTCACCAAGAGTATTCCCAATACAAGAAATATGATGCTAGCACTTAGAGCAGGCCACTGCAAGGGGCATTGTTAAAAAAGCAGTTGAAAAAACTTACCAAAGGTAGGCCCCTGTGTTGCTGCAGTACACATCAGTAGGAACATAACCTCAACTCACAAGCCCTTCAGTTATAAGTTAAAAGAGGCCCAAGGAGCAATCTCTCTCCATCTGCCCTCTTTTCTCTCTGTTGCCTAAGGCTCCTTACACTTGCCCAAGACAAGAGAACAGGCTGACAGACTTACAGTTCAATACAGTACGTCAATTCTTGGGCATGGCTATTAAAATTGATACAAAAACCCCAATAAGTGAGTTTCAATACTAGAAATTTCAGGCAATATGATCATAGAAATATGAATAGAAACAGCTAGAACATAATATTGCAGGAAGAGATTAGCTAAATAGCCATGATAGTCTTCCATCACCTCTTGGCCTTGGTAAATACCCATGACTTGTGAAGCATACTACTAGTCTGCAATCAAACAATTATTTTAAAATGTAAAATTCCAAATACTGATTAAGAAAAAGCATCCACAAGTTACCTGCATACACCTGAGTTACCTGCAAACTCAATTGATTTAATGCTACTCTTCCAGCAGTAGATAACCTGAAAAATGTAGTTGTCTTGGCTTCCACTGTTTAGCATGAACTATATAGCGTTTTACTGGAAGTAAACAAAATCACTAAGATTATGCCACTCAACAGTCTGAGAGCAGTCAGAAACAGCATCTGAAAGCCTGGTGTGCAAGTGCACATATGGGTAACTACGGACTCTACTACAAAGGTTAAAAGGGAAAAAAAAAATTTGACCCAAGGTATGTGCTGTGGTGCCATGGTTTGACACTGGCCAAACACCAGGCACCCACAAAAGCCATTCATTCACCCTCCCCTGCCACAGGTGGACAGAGGAGACAAAATTTCATTAAGGGTTCAAGGGCTGAGATAAGGACTAGGAGAAAACACTCCAACCCCTCCCTCCTTTCAACCAACAGCACAAGGAGACAGGATGGGGTTTTGGTCAGTTCGTCACCTGAAGTTTACTTCCACTGCTCAGGGAGAGGAGTCCCTCCCCTGCTATGCTGTGGGGTCCCTCCCACAGGAGACAGTTCTCTGTGAACCTCTCTGACGTGGGTCCAACCTCACGAGCAGCAATCCTGCCAAAATTGCTGCAACGTGAATCCCTCCCACAGGCACCAGTCCTCCCAAAACTGCTGCGGCATGGGTCACTTCCACGGGCTGCAGTCCTCCAAGGACAGGCTGCTCCAGCCTGGAAGCAGGGCCCTCTCTCCACTGGGTCTCCCACTGGATCACAGCCTCCTCCAGGCATCCACCCACCCCGGCACGGGCACCTCCCCCACGGGCTGCGGGTGGATCTCTGCATCCCCTGGGAATCCCCGTGGGCTGCAGGGGCACAGCTGCTGCACCATGGTCTGCACCACAGCCTGCAGAGGAACCTCAGCTCTGGTGCCTGGAGCACCTCCTCCCCCTCCTTCTCCACTGACCTTGGTGTCCCTGGGTTGTTTCCCTCACATGTTCTCACCTCCTCATCTCTGGCTGGAATTAAAACTCCGCCACTACTTTTGTTTTGATTTTCTTATTAAACATGTTATCACAGAGGTGTTACCAACATCTCTCATGGGCCCAGCCTCGGCCAACAGTGGGTCCATCTTCAGAGCCATCAGGGATTGGCTCTGCTGCACATGGTGGAAGCTTCCAGCAGCTTCTCACAGAAGCTGCTGCTGTGGCCCCTCTGCTACCAAAAACCAGGCTGTACAAAACCAACACCATGGTTTTTTCTACCATTTCTCCATCACTATTCACTGTAGATACTGCTGGCTTTCAACATCAACCCCAGGCTGCAGTGGTTACTAGGCTGCTTCTTCAGAGATGAATGATGGATGCCACCATTAGAGCTTTGGCTTTGTATTACCTCCCCTTACTTCTTCTCTTGGTGGGCATTGCTGGAAGGAATTTTTTCCTGGTTCAAAGAGGTCTGTTCCTATCTTCTTTTGCCAGCTCCTGAAAGCCACCTACATACAATCTCAGACTAAAACCTCTATAAAACACTATATTCCTCTTGCTGGAACAAAGAAGAAAAAAACCCAAAAACCCCCCAACAAAACCCAGAACAAACCTGTTCTGATAAGAGTGAGTCATTTATTGAAGTTTTCTGAATTGTCTTGCAGTTAGAAAAAAACTCAGATTGAACTTTGATCTACATTTTACAAAAATACCAAAATAAACTCCAGTAAAGAACATGGTATTGTACATAAAGGACAGGTATATGTCCTCTGAAAACATAATGTTCTCTCCTCTCTGCTCCTTCACTCTGTCGGTCAGTGTTTGTTTTGCAGCACTTTTGTCTTGACTGTTGAGTTCGGGAACAGGCAGCTGAAAACAACTAGTTTGGCTTTTGATTAAAACTTAGGCATCCACAAGATATGTCTTAGAATGATGCCTAGGAACTCTATTGAAAAAATCCCCAAACCCCCGCAAAAATACAAAACCCGACAACACTCTGAATTGTAAATACACAGTACAAACACCAATAAAACAAAAATTGAATCTTCCCAAGTTTTGAGGATAACAGACACCTATGGACACTTTTCCCATTACAGTCTAACACTGATTTTAAAATCCAAAAATAGCATTTAAATATATGTCAAAATTAACTATTTTGCCATTGATCCTTTAGTTAGAAACCCACAAATAGAATTATTCCCAGAGCAAACCCTGCCATCTCAAGTATCACAAGTGATGCTGTTTCCTGCAACAAAGCCTCCAGCTTAACACTGTCTGTTACTGTGAAACTACAAATTATCAACATGAAAGTCTGTGCCGCATCTCACACTAAAAATTGTGCAGACAATGAAAATCAAAGCCAAATTCTCATCAAAACAAACAGCTCCAAGGCTCTCATGCTGACTGAATAATTCATGATCACATTAAATTCAGTTCAAGATTCTATTTTAGTTTTGACAAAGCCACTGCAGCTAATCCAGACAGCAGCAGTCACGTCTCAAACACTCCAGCACTGATATCTGGATATCACCTTCTGGGATACGCACAGTGCCTAGCCCATTTGTGAATCATCAAACTAAGCCACACAGACGTTACCCAAACCCAGCATTTCCACCCTCTGTATTTTGTCATTCAAGACTAAGGTGTTTGCAAAGCTTGTCTCACTTACTTTGCAGTTCTCAAAGACAAAGATCACCTCTCACTTTTATAATAGGGCACATGGGCTGACTGATCCTGTAAGCCCTACCCAAATACAGATGAAGAGTTAGGAAGAGCAGGAGTACTTATGAAAGGAATGTGTAAGTGACACAGTGGTGGAGAAAGGGGAAGCTCTGGCTGTGGTGGAGAAAGGGGAAGCGCTGGCTCAGAGGAACAGAGCAGCAGGTGATAGATGAACCTGAAGAATCCATACCTCGTAGAAGCAAGAAATGCTCTGATGAAACTCAGTTACTCAGTCTTAAAAACTTGAATGCAGTCATGAAAATTTCACTGCCATTATTCCATCCATGCAAATGAAGGTAGGATCAGCATTTGATTTTAGGATTTAACTTTTGCATATAGTTACAGTCCAAATAAGCTCTGCAAAAACATGGAAAGAAGGCATACCATAGATCTTCACCTGGTCTGCTGCACCAGTGCAAATTATTACTTATGCAATAAGCAATAATAATTTTGGTATTACTCATCACTACTTACTTTGTGTGTGTGTGTTTGAAATTAAAAGCTTTCTGGAAAAAGTCTTTTTTTGGACATTTTGTTCCAGTCTTACCAAGGAGAAGCACCATCAAATTAAGTGCTACAATTCAGACCCAGCATTACAAAAGTCATGCAAATGTTCTATGGAGACCTCTTACTGCTACTCCAGTTTTTATGTACTGACATCTCTTTGAACACAATGTGGTCATTTTTGCCCACCATTAGGACTGTCCATCATTAGGATGTAATTATGCAACTTACTACCAACACATTACTGAGAAGACAAAAAAATTGCACTGTTATATTCTTCACAGACAGTGAAGCACAGCCCTCTCACAAATGTCCTGGCAATCAATTTTCTCCCATGGCTTCTGCAGATGCACAGCATGAACTTCCACCCTTAAGAATTAAAAGCGGAAGTTCTGCCTGCTGTGTACAGTGTAAACTGCCAAACTTTCTCTCCCCGAAGAAGAGTTGCGATTGCCTACTTTCAATGCACCTTACATTGCAGAAGCTGAACTCAGCTCAGCAATTGTTTAATTCTATTTTATGAGCAATATTTCTAGATACAAAAAGGGCTTTTTGTACAGTTAAAGGCAGCATACTCCAGATGTTCAGGACTTCACCAAATTAAGCCCTTATTAAGCAACAGGAACCATATACACACCATGAACTGTGGAAGAGAATTAATCTCCTCTCCAAGAGATCACATGGACATTAAAAGCCTGACACTTTCCAACCACCCTTATTAAGAAATCCAATCTCTGAAAGCCATAAAATATTTTAGTTTCAATTCACAGACAAACATTTTCACCAACGTGGATTTTATAAGACATGATGTCTTCAGTGGATTAGACCCTGAATCATGTACAACTCCAATGACTAACTGCTTATGCGTAAATCATTCACACTGTTACACTACAGTCCAAGAGATTATAACAGAAAAATATATTGCTGAGTTTTCTGTTATATATCTCTCTCATATATCTCTTTATTTTACAGCTGTCTTTGGACAGACTCTGCAGGGAAATATGTTGTATTTCCTGTTAATATTGTACTTATTACAAGTGCATGTCACAAGACAGGAAACAGTAACTTCTATAAGTTTCTTACTGGGTCCAATTCAGCTTTCAAAGAAGCTAAGAAATATTTGATTGGCATAAACTGGGGGAAATGAGCTCCCAAGAGAGCAGGTAAAGTGATCTGGGCATTCAGGTTGCTCATGCAGCGCTCATGTGTCACTCTGTGACAGAGTTCTATGGAACAACAAAAACTTTGAGTTATATTGAACTGAAGATGCAATTCAGTATTTTATAAAATGTATGATGTGACTCTAAAATGAGCACAGGTAAAACCATATTTAAAATTTCATAAAAATGTATAAAAATATAAAAACATATAAAATCACAAATGTGATTTTCGAGAGAAAGGAAATTTAATAAACCTGTCCCATTCAAGACTACTGAAAAGGGTTTGTTGAAATGCCACAGGCAAAGCTGTTTAAAAAAACTGGAGGAAAAAAAACCACTGCAAGGTAGGTAGGGTAGCAGAGAACCTTGACTGCAGGAGGCATAGAAATGAGGTGAAATTCAAACAATACAAAGAGCTATGTTGCTATCTGTTAGAAGCTTCTTAGCTGAATACAACAGAAAAAGCAGAGATGGCAGCTTAGGACTCTCATCAGAAAATCAGAGAAGACCAGAAGCAAACTTTTCCAAGGCTTTGATGAAACTGAAGGAGATACAGCAGGTGGCTCCTGACAATTGCAAGGGTCAGCTCTGTGACCCAAGAGTCCAGAAACGACATTTGATTTCACATAGCAAGTTACTGTTATAGATAAAATGGTTTCCCCAAAGTAAATAAGAAACTTTAGGCTGGGATGCCTCCTCCTCTGTAATAAAATGTCTGTAATTGTTACAGTCAAGAAACATAAAAAGTTTGTTTTGGGGCACACATAGAACACTCTGACTTGCTCACTGGTCCCCCCTGCAGAAACCCTGTGATGAAGTGGTAATGCAGGCTGATGGATCCTCACACTGACTAACACAAGAGCACCCCATATCCTTTCAGTTATGGCACTGAAAATATATTATTACTGCTCCTTACAGAATTTATACCTCAGGTCTTCAGATCCATGTAAAATTACTAAAACAATGAATTTTCACATATGCAATTCTTGGAGAAATCTCACTTTTTCCTTTTAGACCTCAATGGCATGCAACTAACCAATTGCTCCAAATTTTGCTGCCAGACACAGGTCATAACCACCCCAAGGCTGTTTTAGACTTCTGAGTGCAATGACCCTGCTAAAATGCTAAGTCAAACCGGTGCTCTGGTTTTTCCAGTCAAGCTGGATGGTTCTACCCATGCCCTTAAATATTTTGCTAAGTCAGGCTCCAATGAAGGTCAGGATTGCAAAGACATAACAGCTGCACAGGGTCATATCAAGCCACAAAACTAATATTGTATCTCTGAGAATGGTCAACACAGGATAGTATGTACCAGACCAGTGTAAGCACATGTGACACCTACTGCATCTATTCCCTACTGAAGGCCTTAGATGTTTCCAAAAGACACAGAAGTAATTTTTTACTTATTAATCCTCCCCAAATCACTCTTTTACTTATTTTTGTACTGTTGCTGGGTACTCATGCTATGTGCACCATGGAACACTACCTCCTTTTTTATTTATAGCTGAGAAGCACGTCACAGTCTGACAAGTTCCGTAATTTGCAGTCATTATGTTTTTCATAGAGACTGCCATGTAAAAGATACAGATTATTCAGAAAACTTTCATTAAAAATAAAGCATAGCCATTTTTAAGTCCTCTAGGTAGATACAGTCATATTTTCAAAGCTGTGGTGAATCAACATACTCTGAATCGACAGTAAGTCTGAGACAACAGCTCTGATAGTCTTAAAGGCAATTTTACAGTCAGCATGGTGGAGTCACCATGCAGAGAGATCTGTTCTGAAATGGGAATTTGCCTTGTGTACTCTAAAAAACAAGCGGCCTTGACACACCACTGCAGCACGTATGAATCTGCAGTAAGTCAGAGACGACAGCTCTGACAGACTTAAAGGCAATTTTACAGTCAGCATGGTGGAGTCACCATGCAGAGAGATCTGTTCTGAGATTGGGATTTGCCTTGTGTACTCTAAAAGACAAGTAGAGGTCTCAGGAAAAGAGCCCCCACTGAAGTTAGCAGTAAGATGAGAAAGAAGGTGAGAAGTCATTTTGCTAGTGGTGAGAGCTATGGGGAGTTTATAGAAGTATGCACTGCTGATCCATTTCAGCATCAATTTTTTAAAAAATGTGTACTGAATACAAACAGTATGCTGAGAGAATGCCATTTCCCCATAAAAGTCTCAACTGCTGGCTTATGCTTAATATTTCATGTTTTAGAAGTTTCTTGAGTTTCAATTCCTCTTGCAGATTACGGTAGAGCCACACATATATTTGCAGGTACAGTTTGTCCCATAAAAGTTTCAATGAAATACTTGTGGCATTAACTGTTTTTTTAATATTTCACTTCATTAAAACAGCCCCAAAACATATACTTTGCCATTAAAAATAAAAATTAAAAGAAGTCATTCTCTAATCTTGTATTTTAATTTCAATCATGATGTATGCAGAGGTATTTTTCAATTATTCAGTCACTCTTACCATATTCAAAATATGATTGCCTCAAAACATTTACCATGAGTAAGCTAAGAAATACATATTTGGAAGTTTACAAAGGCAAACTAAAAGCAAGTCTAGGCACAGTTTCCATTTTTCCTGGGAGTGGGATTTTCATCTGTGAGTTGGAAACCCCCCTTCCTGCCAAGGGAGTTTGCTCCCACCTGGTCACACTGAGACAACCTCTGCAGTGTTGCAGGAATCCTCACCATTTTCACAGAAAGCAGAAACTGTCTCTGCAGACAGTGTTTTCTGGGGAGGCCTCAGAATCAGTCTGTACAGTAGTAGTAAAGCACTTTACACAGGTTTAGACACAGATTTGCACAGTGTTTACACAGGTTCAAGTAACTAGATTATACTACGAACACAGTAATTTCACTGGTACCCACCACAAATTACTATCCTTGGAAGACTAGTGAAGAGGCTGTGACTGTACAAATCGAATAAATACACTCTATTTCAAAAGGATTTATAAGAATGCTTTACTACTACTTTACAGACTGATTCTGAGAAAATGAAACAGCTGCAAGAGTGCCCGTCTTATTGAAGATGGCTTGGTTTAACGATTGTCTATGTTGCTCCTGACAGGTAGACTTGCAGGCGTTTCTGCCTGAGATTATTACTTCTCACTGAAATGCGTACAGCCGGAAGCAGCACGGTAGTCTTCATGAATTTATATGCACAGCAGAACATACACGACCCACTGTCATACACTCTACCTTTCTATCGCTGCCAGCAATATCAGGAAAGCATTTAATTTCATTCATGCACTTCCTCATATGACTAGGCTCTCCCTGAAAAGAAACATAATGACAACAGAACCAGCAACAGCCTACTCATCCACCTTGCCTAGTTTCTATTGACTGATTCGGGATCAGAAGCAAACCAAATTAGAAACCGTATTTATTGAAAGATTGATTGCTAAATTCTTCACCTTAGTGCTCCATTTCATCTTTTTCTTCAAAAGGGAACAAACTTCCATTTCCGTACTTGCTCACTGAACACATCTGCAAGCACTAAGCACACAGTGGAGCCAAATATGTAACTACACAGAAGATGTTATAGCTGATGGCGAGACAAGTAAATAATCACTCATTTTATTTTTCACCCTGAATATTGATCTAACAGTGCAACCTCTACCCAAGATGTGAAATACATCATCACAAAAAGTTAAAAAAACCATGTCAGTTACCAAACAAGGAGGAAAAGCAGCAAGCACTGCAATTCTACCTGGGGAGACACTGGGCCTTTGCATATCTGATGTAGTTGTTAAAGGCCATCTACTTCTCCCTTATAATAGTGGCACAACTGAGGTGCTTATGCACTGGGTCAGGTCCCCTAGTACAAGAGTGGCTGTGTCTCAGAAATGCTGTAAGGTGTCAGTCGCATGCTTCCAGCCTCAAAAAGGCACATCACTGAGCTGTAGTTAGGTGTAGTCAGTGCAGTCAGCTGCTGAAGCATACATCCAGCCTGACGGTGTGCATTCCATTCCACAGCTGATGTTGCTCCAATCATTAGCACTCGAGCTTTAGTAACCTAAAGTTGGTTTAAAACAACTGTAGGTATCTCTATGGTAACATGCCTTTGGACCTCTGCACTGCAGCATGAAGTGAAGTTAGCAATACCAGACAGTGAGAAATTTTTCAGCTGGATCCTCCCAGCTAATAGAAGATATTAATGTATTAGAAATAAAGCGTTTTGAAGAAGCAGTAAATTGGGTGATGATTTTTATCAAATTATAACCACAATCTCAAATAAACTATATTAAGTTCTGATTTACATGAAACATTTTTCCAGAATTTTGTCCTTGAAATGTTTCTCTTGTTGAAGCAAAATTTTCAAATAAACAGAAAATCCAATTCTCACTAACTTTTCCATTAGCATACAAGTCATTTGCTAAGTGAATTTTTGAGTGGGCAAGCAGTCAAAGTTTGGAAGGCGGTTAGAGAAGATACTCAGAAGGCTCTTCCCTGTTTTACGCTTAATCCTGTGACAGGCAGCATGAAGGTACTTTTTTGTGTCACACATTCATGCCACGATTTTTTCCTGTCCCTGACATGCATGCTGGTAGTAGAAAAGAAGATACATACCTACATTGTCAGATACTAATCGGTTTAGATAATACTTGGAATAGACAAAAAACAGCTCTACTTCAGAGTGAGGAAGAATGACTGAAGATATTCAGTAGCTGGTAGAAGCAGGCTGTGAATTGTGACCAAAAAGTACCAAGAAATCCACACATTTAAATGTATCCTGTTTTGATCCCATTTTCAGTTTTTCTGCAACTGTTCAAAAGGGCAAGGAGAGGGGGAATAAAATAAATAAAATTTATTTTGGGAATAAAACGTACCAAAACTGGAGGAAAGATGCCAGCAGATGGCTCACCCAACCTGCAGATAAGAATACAGCAATTGTATGTACAAACATACAAAAGAATCTCCCATTTTTCACAGAAGACAGACTATCCACTTCCTGTGTGATCACTTCCTCACTGATCCTATGCTGAAAGAACAGGTGAAAAATAAAAATCCTGTGACAGGGAGGTGGCAGATGAACCAAAGGGCATGGCGGCAAGAAGCACTGCTGACATCTCCAGGTGATGCAAATCTTGTATGTCGCACCGATGCCCTGCCACTACCTCCTTCAGCAATCAAGAAATGTTGAACAGTTATCAGGGAGAGTTAGGAACAAGCCATTTGGAGGAGTAGCACTGCCCTGCCCAACTACAGCTAAAATAGTCAAGGGCTGTGCAGGAGCTGTTTTGACCCCTTTTAGCCTCCTAACCACAAGGGAATATATCAAGACCCAGTCACTTATTTCTATTGAATTAAAAATAAAACGTGGGAAAACTTTCAGAAAATTTCAATAGTCTTTCACCCATTGCCTATCTAAAAAATCCAGATCTTCATCTCACTGATGTCAGTGTAGTCCTTCCAGATGCAAGATTTGCATCCTAACATACAGAGTGGTGACTTCTGAATTTGGACTACTGGGCTACATGTATGCATTTCACATTTCTGCACTGAGGCTGGAAGTGAAGATGATAGCAAGTTTTTACTGTTGTATCATTAAACACCGTTTTGATTTTAAGATCATCCATTAGATTTTGAACTAAAATGCTTCTGTTTCTTCAGTGATAGGAAGTGATACACAAAAAATTCAGGTGATTAAGGGTCATCATTTGATGGCCAACCATCTGCATCAACCATGCAGGAAAACAGTATTCTCTGACAAGACTTTAGTGTGAGCTACAGAAATACAGAATCCTTTTCCATTTTAAACTATCGACAGATTTGCATATATTTGCAACCAAATGAAAAATAACAATAAAGCAAACATGAAAGAATGGCCTTAAAGAAGTTACTTCTAGCACAGCAGATTTTTCAAATCTAAAGTGAGGTCACAGATGTCTTAGAGCTCCAAAGGGGCAAAAAAATCCTTCATCTAAAAATAGCCTCTTGGATAAATGCAGTGGAACCCATGAAAAAGATTCCCTTCTTTGAAGATAGTTCATTACTGAAGTCTTTGAACTGTATGGTTATAGTCTCTAAGCCACTAAAATGCCAGAGGGCCAGAAGAGATCTGTACGTGCATCAGCTGTTCCATTTAATGTGTATCTGCAAAGAGACAGCTATTCCGGTTGAGTGTAGTACTCATCAGTCCCACTAGTTTTTCTGTAATTGACAATTTTATATTTCACTTTCATAAACCTGAAAGAAAAAGACTGATATCTCTAAATCCCAGATTAGATGCATTAAATATATTATCTTTAAGATTTGCACAACTCTTGTCTTGAGTGTGAACCTTAAATAATACCTATCAAACACATAGTTTTTAACCCACTAATGGTGTAAGAAAAAAAACCCAACAGTTCTGTTGCTCAGTCCAAGATCACCTGAAGGACTAGAGTAGTAAAAGCTCTGCCACGCTGAAATGAAAAAAATGCCAGAATGTATCAAGGAAACTGCTGCACCAAATAAAATGACAGCATTTATACGAAGTCATATTTGAAAGAAAAAACTACCATTATGATTAAATGATGCCCATGCACCAGACTCACGAAGGTAACACACCGTGTGAATCCTCTCCTGGCAATATTTTAATGGGGATGGCAATACAGGAGTGCATGCTGCCATTCAACACAGTTATCACAGAAGTGGTACCAAAAGCAGTTATACCAGTAGTATCTCCATATTAGAACAATTTTGATTCTTAGTGGTTACTTGTTTTGCTTTGGTGTTACTTTGTTGTAATTTTGATTTTGGGGAGAATACATTCGTCTCTCTTTTGTCAAAGTTTACTTCAGAAAACAGGTGGATAGTGATCTTCAGTTTGCTGAGATAAATATTAGATACTTCTCTCTTGCTTTCCAATGTCTAATTGTAAGATGTAGAAGGAGTCCTCTGCTATTGTGATGGGCTCATTAATAAAACAGAGACAAGCACAGACTATCAAGTGGCTTTAAGCAGCAGTGGATACAATACTAAAACTTTTTGCACGGAACACCATCGAGGCAATTCCTGTTGCAGCAGTACTGAGCGGTAAGATACATTTTTGTTGTGCAGCTCTAAGATCTGGACAGAAATCACTAGATTTGGACATCTCTTCAAGACTCCCAAGCGCCAAAGACTTCCAGTGCCACCAAGACAAGACCTTCTATTTCCTGCCAAAACATCTCTCTGCCCACATGCTCCTCAAGCCCCACTCCCTTTGGCATGTATCTGCCCTGGCCTCCTCCAGCCCGTAACAGATGACCCACCCACAACCACCCCAGCTTAGGCTAGATTGATCACCTTTTTCCCACTTGAACAATGATGTCTTCTCACCTGCTTAACCCATCTCAGATCTTCACTTCATCCATCCCTTCTCTAACCAGCCACCACACTGTCACAGTACTCCAGCTGAACTTTTTGATGTCTGCACAGACCTCTAGAACAAAGGTAGCCAAAGATTTCCCAGGTTTCTACCAGCACACTGTGGCTGCCATCCAGAGCTCCATGTGGAGGGAGCGCTGTCCAGCAGCTGCAGACCAGCACACCATGTCTGGTGTAAGAAATGTAAGAAAACTTTTTTGTCTTGCTATCCTAGTCTCCCTCACACTGCAATTTGAGGTAAAATGAAGCAGCCTGAAACAAGGCCACGGCAAGGTGTTTGACATGGCAGTTACCGCCTTCTTCCACGAGTCACAACACTGCTTTGAACATCAACGCAGCCCTAACCATTTAACACATGTGAATGAGTTTATTCTTTAATGTAATATAACCACCTTTTCTGAAAGCTTGTGTGTTTTCACTATATAATTAAACAGCTGTTTAAGAAAGACTTGTCTTTGCGACAAAGAGGAAGTAGCAATTCATCAGGCAGGACTCTTTGGAATGCATGGATTTCAGGGAAGCAATCTTAGAAGGAAGAGAAAAGAAACACACAACAGAAAACAGTCCAGGAAGAAGGGTACTCACATGGGAGAACTGCTTTAGACTCTTGCAAAAGAGAGACTTGAGCCTGGATGTCTCTCCAGAAAACACCCTAGCCATCACATTAACACCTGTCCTGAGGGCTCAGAATAAATGTGATTAACTTTGGAAAAGAACAAGCACAAAAAGCTAAAGTCTCATTTTCTCTCTCCTTTTCTAACAGAGATTTCTTGGTTTTCCAGCTAGCACAATGGCTTGATAAATTGCATTTCATAATAGACACAATAACTGCAGGAGAACAATGACCACTGACAACATTCAAGTTCACAGTGCCCTCAGACAGCCTTCCAAATCTGTGACAAGGGAAGAGGAAAGCCTCTCTCACTGTCCCTGAATGCCTCTCTCACTGTCCCTGAGGCAAAATGGCTGACCTAAGAGCAAAGGTAACACCAGAGACCAAGCTAACACCAGACACCTCACGTCCAATTCCACATTCAATTACACTGATTTTTTTTACAGCACTGACAGGTATACCACCTGTAACTACATCACTATTTGATGAAAACATGCATATAACAAGAGAGGAATCAGACCTCACTCCTCCAAACACAAAGAAATAAATTTTAATTAAATTTAACAGGCTACAGTTCTATATGCAAACTGGCTGTGAGCAGTTTCTCCTAGGCTTACAAACAGATGTTCAATAGCTTGGTTTTTAATACCTATATTGCTTCAAAACTCCGTTCTGCCCATTTCAGCTGTGGACATTACTGACCCTACTGATGCAGAGTCTCTCAACTGGCCACTGTTCCTTTGGAATTCTTATTTAAACGTGGTTTAATAATATCTATACACATGTTCACACTTGGCTGCGTTGTCTGTGAATTCTGTGTGCTGGAGTCCAGGTGGCCCAGATCTTTGCAATTCCTGCTCCACTCTTTCATGCTATGAAACCAACTGCCTTGGTCCAGTTTTCCCATCCTTTTGGAACAAAAGCTGCCTCTTTGGATGCAGTCTGAATCAAGGGCAAAAAGTCAATGAATTTTAAATCTACATCAAAATTAGACCTGCATTTTAAAAAGCGAATAACTCACATTATTAAGAGTTTAATATTGAGACAGTTTCTGAAGTAGCACCATTTAGCTGAGGGGTTTTTCAGCATAAGTGTACACTCTACGCTTTCTATAACCAAGATGTGAAATATTTGGCACTGGATAGCCAAGTCAGTGGGTAGAGATATACAGGTTTTTTTTTAAACTATTCTCCAGAGTACCACTCTATTCAAAGAGTCAGAGGTAATACAAAGGAACAGCATGTCCCTAATGCATTTTGTTCTTTTACAGCTAACAACATGGGTGAGAAAGACATTTATAAATAATTGGATGCTGAAGGATGGGGCTGTGGTTGACACAAATGGCTGAACTGAAAGGGAAAAATAAAGTTCACCAGCAAATGGACTAATGGTCCTCTCAAGTGAAGAAAGTTACCTGCAGTAGACACCGCCTCCAAAAAGCTGTACAGAATGTCACCTTAACTCAGAATTAATGATGTACCTTTGGACAGCACTTCTTCCTCATATAGAGGCAAAGGTGACTCAAGCTTCACAAGCCAAAAGCACCGGTGTTTTGGGGGGAGTTGTGGAAGCTCCTGCAGAATAAGCTCATTCTACTTCATGGCCTGTGAGAATGCCCCAGAGAAGATGCCCTCAGAGAAGCAAGGGGACAGCCAGGTGTTGTGTTGCTGCCCTGCAAGGCTGGTGACTTACTGAGCTAGAAATGCACCTACTGATCAGTGCCAGAGGGAGACAGTACCACACAAGAGATCATCAGGTGGCAGTGGTTACTGTAAGCTCGCACCCTCAACCGCTTCAAACACACAGGCTGTTTTTCACAATGCTCTGTGCTTTTGTCTTTACCTGAGTAAATGCGGTTGTTGATTCCCTTAGGCTATAATCCTGGGTTTGACAAGACTCACCGAAAAGAGGTAAACTCTGCTACATCATAAAACACTACACGTGTTATCTTCTAGCAGCCACACAGGTATATCCTGTGTTGTCTGAAGGCGCTTTCAGAAAAGTTACATGTACACTAAAGACAATGTTGAGAGATTCACACCAAGCTCCTCAGAAGATAAAACCTCAGTATCATTTTGTGCATAGCAAATGGTAAAACGTGGAAAACAGATGCTGCTAGCTGTCAGATTACTTAAAACTGCGTGGGGTTTTGGGCACTGAAAGCCAATCTTCCAAAATAAATTTTTACTGAAGGACTTAGAGGGCTCCTGGACTTGTTGACTTCTAATGATGAAATGATTGAGGCTCATGGTTCACTTACAGGATTTCAGCAATTCTCTATTCCTATATACGTGTGTGTGCGTGCACATGTGCTCATTTTATATTAAATGATATAAATACATATAATCCAGAGCAGTTTTGGAAGTCCAGAACATTGTGTGACTCAATGTGAAGTCATTCACCAGGCTTCTCTTTGCCAGGTAGTTTAATATTTTCTGAAGAAATGGTTTTATCTGTTCTGTAACAGTTCTTCTGTCCAGCATTGCTTAAGAGCATAGCTACAGTGCTTGCTTAAGTTTACCTGCATCATTTGAAGGAGGAATGGAAAGGTCAGATACAGAGCAGCAAAAGTCCTTTTAGTGTATTCATTTAAGATGTCTGGGCTTAGTCACAGAAGAACACTTCTATACACAATTTTCTTTATGGTAAGACCTATTCAGTCCAGCACCTCTCAGAGAACAGCTAGCCTAAATTAGCAAGGTCCTGAACTAACATATTTCAACACTTTTTGGCCTGCTCAATTTTTTTATGCCAACTCTGCAGACCTCAGCTATGTTCAAGAGGTGTCTTATGTCTCAGGTGTCCTACTGAGTTGTGAAATGGACCTTCATCACACTAAGTTACAGAGTTGGGATGTTTATTTTCCAAGTTTACACTACATCTGGCATGTTCCACATGCCAGAGAACTTATTAGCAGCCAGTTAAACCATAATGCACTTCAAACAAAACAAGAAGTGCAAGAAGTACACTGAGTTTTCTTACACATGGTGCTGCTTGAACGGCAACTGTATTTGAAATCAAGGCAACACTTATGACTGCATTTCTCCAGAACCTATGGACCTGATGCAACTCTCTGAGTGGCTGGATTTCTCAATGTTCTCAATGTTTGTATTTGGCAGCTGCATTCTTTCACATATTCCCCCAGATACAAAAAAAAAAAAAAAATAAAAAAAAAAAAAATTCTAAAACCTAGGTCCTTGACATTTTGAAGAGAAGGATATGTCCCAACACTTCCACCTTGGAACTTTACACAGACCAATGCTGGTAAGACATACTGTCCCACTGTATTTTTTCTTATTTCTGAGCTTTGCTTCTAACAATTATTTTGCTACAGAAAAGCCTGAAAACTGTCAAAACATATTCCTATTTGGGACTGATCAAGAGAGGTTCATAAACAGGTCTTTCTCTTCCACAAAGAACACAGCATAAGAAGAACCAAATCATTACACCTGCTGTTCTTGTAGTTTCAAGAAAAAACATATAATAAAGCAATCAATGGAAGACTACAAATGGTTTGGAGGCTTTTTTCCATCTAGCTAATATGTTAGCAACATGAGCTTTGAAACTAGTCTGTTGTTGTAAGGTTTTGTTAATGCTGAAGTCTCAAGATATTCAAGAAAAGCAGAACTATTCCCAACTTCTGCTTAAGATTTGGCTGTAATTAAAAGATGTAAAGGTAGATAAGGCAAGCATTTTTTTATTTTTTCAAATCCCTGAGGAAGGGTCCAAAAAACCATTTACTTCTTGCTAAACAGCTGGTACTGTTGCACTTCAGAACCAGCAATAACAGCAATGGGTCAAGCAGCCATTATACAGGAAGCATCTTCTCATCTCATTGTTATGCTTCAGTGATGGAAGCTAAATGCCTTGTATCTTTATATAAAGGTGATGGAGGATTTGAAATACTACTCTTTCTTTTCATGATAATGCTTGGCTTTGTTAAGGAGGGGACAAGGGGAAGGAATGTCTGTTTTTCCAATTGTGTGCTTCTGCCCAAGTACCTCAGTAATACAGTGTATGGCTGGCCACCAGAAATTGTGGGTCCTTTTCCAAATCAGGGTGCAGATGCATCTTCTAACACTTAACAAGTCCACTTGAGATCTTTGTCAGGCAACATGTTCATATCTGTTACCAAGCTTTCAGGACCGAAAGAAACACACCCACCAAAACTGCTGAATGGCTACTCACGAACAGTGTGAGCTGCATGGGACCAACACATCTCAATGCCCTGGGCAGTTCAGAACTTTTCATTAAAGAAAGCAGAAGAAAAGAAAACAAAAAAAATTGTAACACTGACCTCAAGCCAAAGAAATACAGACCAAATTGACTTTGAAAGTAAGGTTTAGATAAGCCGTATATTCCAAGTGACATGGCATAATTTTTTGGTTGGTTGGTTTTAATTTTTTTTATTTATTTGAACTGAATAGGTTAAAATTATTACAGGTTGATTTCTTTTAATGCTAGTTTCATACCATGGTGTGGATGAGTTTTAAAACATTGTATAAAGGCAGGGTCACATGTAAATAGTGCAATACTTGATTGTGTAAACAACTAAAGATCAGTTTAGAACACAAAATGAAGACACACCAAGAAACATGGTTTAAGCAGGTTGAGCGGTTACACAACTGGAAAATTATTTTAATATATAATAGTGCTAACAGCCATTTGACCAGTATATTGGTTTTGTCCCCTAATACACTTGAGGAGATTTTGCTGTAGTTTAATCCCAGATGGCAGCTAAGGCCCAGGCAGCTGCTCACTCACCCCACCACCTTCAGAATGGGGAGAGAATCTGAAGAGCAAACGTGAAATAACTCATGAATTTTGAACTTCAATTGCTAAAGTAAAAGGTGCACACTAGAATAAAGAAAAACAAGGAATTAAGCCACCACCTCCCATGGGCAGGCAGGTGTAAAGCCACCCCCAGGAGAGCAGGGCCCCATCATGTGCAGCGGCTACTCGGGAAGACAAACATCAACACTCCAAATGTCCCTCCCTTCCTCCTTCTTTCTCCGAGTGTGATGCCATATGGTATGGAATATCTAATACAATTAATACATGCAACTAAGCACTACAGCAGCTAAAACCATGTGGTATTGCTAGATGCTCTTTCTGTACCAAAATAAATAATATTTTTCTTCACTTTTGTGGAAAGGAATATTGTTATTGTGTACTACTGGAGAAACATGTTTCCACACTTTTCCACTTCTTATAGTCTGTCAAATATGGTATACTCTTTTGCCTTTATGATAGTTCTGTAATAATCTAACCCTGTTTTAGTCAATAATTTAGGCTGATGTACAAAATCATGACAGGATTGGCAGTAAGACTGGCAGCTCTAACTCAACTTAAAAAAACCGTAGAATATTTTATAGATCTTAATTCTTATAAGAACGGAAATATTTCTACTATATAATTGAAATAGTTGTTAAATAACTTTAAAAATCCCAGACACCTAACAAACTCATAATTTGCAAAAAGAAGTGAGGCTATCAAAAATAATCACTGAACCACAGAATCACTTAGGTTGGAAAAGACTGGATGTGGCACTTATTGCCATGGTCTAATCAACAAGATGATGTTAGGTCATAGGTTGGACTCTATGATCTCAAAAGTCTTTTGAACCTAGTTAACTCTGTGATTCTGTGAAAAGACGTCCAAGATTGAATCCAATCTTTGATCAATCACCACTGTATCAATCAGACCATGGCACAAAGTGCCATGTCCAGTCATTTCTTGAACAACTCCAGGGATGGTGACTTTATCACTTCCCTGAGCAGTCCCTTCCAGTGCTTGACAATCTTTTATGTGAAGAAATTGTTCCTGATGCCTCACCTGAGCCTCCTCTGGAGCAGTTTGAGGCTGTTTCCTCTCATCCTGCCACTTGTTGCCTGGGAGAAGAGACTGACCCCCACCTGGTTACAGCCTCCTTTCAGGCAGTTGTAGAGAGTGAGAAGGTCACCCTGAGCCTTCTTTTCCCCACACTAAACAACCCCAGCTCCCTCAGCTGCTCCTCACAGGACTTATGCTCCAGACCCTTCACCAGCTCCATTGCCCTTCCCTGGACTCGCTCCAGCACCTCAATGTCTTTCCTTTTGTGAGGGTTCCAGAACTGGACACAGAATTTGAGGTGTGGCCTCACCAGTGCCAAGTACAGGGAGACAATCCCTGCCCTGGTCCTGCTGGCCACACTGTTGCTGCCAGAGGCCAGGATGCCATTGGCCTTCTTGGCCACCTGGGCACACCCTGGCTCATGTTCAGCTGCTGCCATCAGCACCCCCAGGTCCTTTTCCTGTGGGCAGCTTTCCAGCCACTCTGCCCCAGCCTGGGGTTGTTGTAACCCAAGAGCAGGACCCAGCACTTGGCCTTGTTGAACCAATAATATTACAATACCAGTCAGAAAGTCCAAAAACCTCTGAAATACATTCAGTTTTAATAACTAGAAAGTTGGGAAATATATTTATTTATAACAGCACATAATGTAATAACATATAATAAACAACTATTGAGAACTGAGTTACCACTCTAAATTTTTTTCAATTCTTTCAATTTTTTTTTCAACTCCCAACCTAAAACATGTGAAAATGTTTTAATTTTGCTCTCCTCTACATTAAAAAAGAAATAATATTTTGTCTTAAGTATTGCACTCTGAAATGTAAAAAAAAAAAAAAAAAAAAAAAAAAAAAAAAAAAATCCACAAACCCAAGAAATATAAGAATTGTTTTACTCCCGTCATGCTTGAATTTTGCCCCAGTCATTGATGATGCAGGTTCTTCATCTGAATGAGTAAAACAGTCAATGTGACTGTAGACAATTCTACAGGTTTCTCAGCATTTGAACTAACAAACTGACAATGGGTTGTGGGGTGTTTGGCATTTTTTCTGTGATTTCTCCCACTTATGTTTTCCTTAAGACGACTTCTGAATTTTTAAATTATTAGGGAACATTTTATAACTTTGGAATTTCTTCCTGATATTCTAACAAAATACTAGGATTACTTTGTAACATGATATCCCGCTTTATTAGTACAACAGAAAACTAACCTAAGGTGTAGCTAGGATCATGACACCTTTTTTTTACTATTATTAATAAACTTTGGAAGGAGGCAACAAAGCAAAATTTAATTCCTAAAAGGCTTTCAAGGAACTCCATGAAAAACCTACTCTGATATTAAAAAAAAGCTCCAACAAACCTAACAAACCTCATGGGAAAAAAAAATCCAGCGCAATCACCTCTTTTCAAGTGCTGAACTTAAGTGAAGAGGTTGACAGGCAGGTTGCAGCAGTGCCTGCCTTAGCCACTGCGAGGGGGACCCAAGCCTTCCAGACACCCTAGAGACACAGCCCCCGCCTGCCCCTCCAGGAGTATCTCCACAGCCCTACACCAGCAAGGTGCATTTGCATTCGTGTGCAGGTCACAGTGGTTCGCTTCGCAGCCGAACACCCACGCCTAGTAGCAACAGCTCATTTTAACCAGATACGGCGGGAAGAAAAAGGGATGAAGTAAAGCCAGCACCAAGCATGGGCTTGTTGCAGCTGAGAATTACTTGGGGGGGGAGATTCTATTCTGCCTCTCCCAGATGCGCCCACTCTCTGCCATCAGTCACAGAGCTCGAAACAAACCCTTTCCCAGCTCGCTGGGTGTGCGTGACCGATCCCAGCACAGGGCGCCCCGGAGCAGCATCAAGGCTGTGGGCTAGGGGCGGAGAGAGGCGGAGAGAGCCCGAGGGGGCCGGCGGCTGCTGCTCCCCCCCGGCGAGCTCCAGGCGAGGCGGCCCCCCCGCAGCAGTGCCAGCCCGGCCCGGCCCGGCCGCCGCAGCTGCGGTGAGTCAGTGGGCACCAGGGCACCGCTCCTGCCAGCTGCATCCCGCCCGCCGAGCATCCTCCGGCGGGGGAGGCGCTGGCTCCGCGCACCGTCCTCCCTCTGCCGCGGCCGGCGGGGACCAGCATCAGCACCGCCGGAGACCCCTCCGGAGCGGCGACGCTTACCTTGGCGCTGGAGCTGCTGGTCTGGGTCTCCGCCTCGACGCTGCAGCAGTGGGGCGTCCTGGACCGGGCGGAGGCGCCGCCGGACTCCCTGCGCTCCTTGCGGCGGGGGCCGGCGGAGGGCGGCGGCTGCCGGCTCTGGTAGGCGAGGACGGAGGGGATGGAGTCGGCCGCGTCTGTCTTAACGAAGAGGCCGTGCAGGGTGGTGGTGCCCTGCGAGATCGTGGTGGTCTGGTGGGGGGAGATGGACTCCTCCGAGTCCCGGCAGTATATTACACCGCTATGCGAGACGTGGATGCTGGGTGCGCAGCCCATCCCTTCCCTTCCCAGCCACCCCGCCCCGCTGCACCGGCACTCGGCTCGGCTCGGCTCGGCTCGGCTCGGCTCGGCTCGGCTCCNTCCCCCCGCCGCTGGCACTGCCCCGGCCACTCCCGCCCCTGCGGCGCCTCCCCGTCACCCCCGCCCGCTCCCCGCGCTGCCTCCGGGGTCCCCAGACCCGCTAAGCCTCTTCACCTCCTCGGCAGCGTCTTACTAAGCGCCTGCGACCACCGGGCTGTGTCCACCTGGGGTGGAGGGAGGAGGAGGAGGATGAGGAGGATGAGAAGAAGGATGAAGAGAAAGATCATCATCGGTGGTGCAGCCCCCTCGCGACCCAGACAGAGGGTCTGCTTTCAAGCCTCCCGTATGGACATTACACACACACACACACACACACAAACACACAGAGACACACAATCATGTCCCCTGCAACCTCAGTTGTGCTAAATACTTTAAAAAAAAAAAAAAGTTATAAATACTTATTTTGACTGTCAAAATGTGCCCTAGTCACGGATGAGCAAATCTCAGTTGTTTGGGGCTACTGAAGGGATCAGTTTAGAGCCACTTAGCACCCACTGCAAGTTAGGGAAAAAAGGCCAGAATTGTTTCACAATTCTTAATGCTGTTTTTCAATTAAGCCAATATTCAATGACACAAGTTGCCATTTTACCCTAGGTGTCTGATAGCTGCCAATCCCTGTTTCCAGTCCCTGGGGAGATAATCAAGAAAAATGTTTAATGCTACAGAGATTTACACACCTTCTTGGCTTTCCACAGTGAATAGTTTCATTGACCTCAGTGAAACTATGTAGGAGGTGTAAAGCTAAACATGGAGGTTTTAAGTCTTTGCAAGATTTTATTTTAAATCTCTCTGTTTTCAATGGCACGTAATAAATCCTTCAAGAACTGGTAATGTCATCCAAGCAGTATGCTTCCTGCCTAATAAAGCATTTATCTGAAACCCAGTCACCAAGGAACACTTGTGTATACACCTTTTCTTCCTCTTGGAAGATTACCTGATGTTTGATCGCTGTTTCTACACCTAGTTTTAGTGAGTGGTATAAAAATATTAGAAACATGAAGGATGGTTGGTGCAAGGATTATGATGTGGAATGACAAAATTTCCTGAATATGTTATTTTGGTTCTTAATGCTTTTGAAACACTTTCATTAATTAGATATCAGTTTATTCATAAGTGATGATTTCACTTATGAGATAAAATGCCTCATTTTAGAGAGACTTTGAGACTTTAGCCTCTGTCTCTCTTGATCCAGTTTATGGGTCGTTGCAATTATGGCAATATAGACAGGCAGTAATCCATCAAGAAACTGGACTGAGATCATCAATCTGTTTGACAAAGTATTTTCAGTTTTCCAGTTGCCACAGTGAGCCCGTGTTGGCCCTGGCAATCACATTTTTCTAGGTAATTGTTTTCCCCACTAGTTGTCACTGTTCACAAGTCGAGCTGTGGCTTACAACCTGCATATGCTACATATTTGCATCTTTGCCCACTGCCACAGTGCTCTGCTGTGGGCTGTCTTTGAGGACAACCTTGAAGATAGGCTCCGTAGAAGTAAAATGAAGCAGACTGTGTTTCATCACTCAACCATGCAGCCTTTCTTGCTGCTTAGACTGCAGTTCTGGACGAGACCTCGCTGCCTCCCAGAGCATAATGCACTTAGTTGCAGATGCATGTGTCCTAAAACCTCAGTCAATAACAGGATGAGCCAGTTGTATGCATTCCTTGTAATACTCTCAAGTATCTCTTCCTTTCTATTAATGGTCGGGAAATTTGAGTTGGAGATTTGAGCTCCCTGCCCTACATCACAACTGAGATCTGGAAGGGAGCCAGGAGCTCAGGAATGCCATTCAGAACCCATACACTTGTGGGGTACACCCAAAACCCATTGCTTTTGGGTAAGCAATGTTACCCAAAAGACCTCTAAGATTTGTTGACTATCTAGTTTGATACTTTTTTCATGGGAATTTACCCACTCCAGGTAGCAACAGCATTTAGAAATCTAATAAAGGATGTGAATATAAACCATATTTTGACTTTGCAGTCTGAGCTTGGTGAAAATATTATGTCATACCCTAAACTGTATTGCCAGCTATTCACAGGCCCTTTTTCTGAATTGATATCAATTATCAGATAAGTTATTTTGTTAGCCAGTCAATACTCAAGTTTCCTTAACATCCTAGTATTCCAGTTTCTAGCCTGTTCCTATTGAATTCTGTGACAATTTCGCCATTGATTTCAGACTGCGTTACAGGAACCTGCCCATTCTCACATGGACTTCCCTTGCTTAGGCATACATTTGAGTTGATGCCAGAAAATAAGTTGTAATAAGAAGCCACAATTCTGGAGAAGTGTTGCTAAATGCAGCCCTCAAGCAGCACCCCCCATGCTGTTTACTTTAGGTTAATGGTGAAAGAGCACAACTAAAGAGAATAAGCCTCTCCGTGCGAAGTGTCAGAGTGCTTCAGAGGAGTGAAGGCTGCAAGATGGGAAGAGTAACAATGTTTTGCCTGACAGCAGAATCACAGAATCATAGAGCCAAAGGATGGCTGAGTTTGAAAGGGTCATCTGGTCAAACACCCACACACCCAAGAAGGGCCACCTATAGCTGCTTGCTTGGGATGGGCAGATCTGGATGTACTTTTTAGTATCTCCACGTATGAAGACCACACCTCTGGAGTTCCTATTCATTCCAGTGCTCAGCTACCCTTACAGTTCCTTGCTGATGTTCAGAGAGAATCCCCCATTTTACAGTTTGTTCAATGTTCATTGCCTCTGGACCTGCCACCAGGCACCACTGAAAAGAAGTCTGTCCTCCTTGCAGCCTCTCTTCAGTTATACATTGATGAGATATGCCCTGAGTCTGCTCTTCTCCAGGCTCAACAGTTTCACCTCTCAGTCTCTCCTCAGAAGCACAGTGCTCAGGAGGAACTTAGAGAGACAGAACAAGAAAGTGATGATCAGTGTGAGCAGAAGCTGGAGTGGAGCTGAGTGAATGGCTGCAGAGGGGAAGTATGTCTGTCACTAAAGCAGGAACTGATGGAAAGTTAAAGACCCCTTTTCCTGCCATCAGTGCTCTTCCTGCATCTTGCCTGTGAGAAGACAACCATGGATTTACTGAACAAGGAGAGAGAGGGAATATTATGCACACTTGCACCACCTCTTATAGCACACTCCAGTCATGCTCCTGAAGTCATCTTGCTCAGTATGCCCTGACTGATGAGCACTAAAGCAGAAGGCTTTACTGCGAGCACTATGTGCCAACCAAGGACCTACAGAAGGGACAGATATACTGAAGTAGAATCTGCTCTCAAAAATGCTTATTTATTATGGCCCCAGAATGAAGTCAGTGCATCCAGCCACTGGAAAATATTCACATGTATCAGTTTTTCCACTACTATTAAGCCTTTGCTGGCTTTAACTGCAATTTTATAAATCCTAACAAATTCTATGCTCACAGGAAACCAATTTTTTACACATGACTAATTCCAGCATGATGAATTTAAGCATATGAGTGATTCTGGAAGCCAGCAGTGGAACCCTGAAGCATCTTGTATTTTTGTTTTTTTTCCAGTAGAAAGCAGTGGATATACATTCTCTATGGTGTTTACACCTGCAAATCCCTCCAGAACGAGGAAAATATACTCCTCGAAACTTTATATCCCTTCCAAAGCCAGTCACAGACTTCACTCTGACCTCAATATCAAGGCTTTATGCTACAAGTAGATTGCTAAGTTTATGTTGCCATTATTGGAAGCATCATCTGTAAATCCCAGTTCATTGCAGTAAGAATATACTACTTCAGAGGTCATATTTTACAAAGACTTGAAAATCTGGTACTTGACAACCTGCTATTGAAGACAGTTACCTCTATTCATGGTTCACTTACCGTAAAACCAGTTTAAGAATGTGTAAATAAGCCTGTACAAAAAAAAAAAAAAATTACTAGGCTCTTGGAGGCTCAACTGTTCCTCACTCCTTTCATATTGGTCCAATAAACTTCTTAACTACAGTAAAATCTAACATCCTGTATACCCAGATTAGAGCAAAAGCAATGCCTAAAAATTATTTAAATTATCCAGACTACATGCACTGTTTATAACTTAAACTAGATATGAGAAAAATAATCATAAGAGCTAGAATAGAACATTTCTCTGTACACCTCTGTTTCATTAAAAAAAACCCCATCTTTATGGTACTTTGATAATGTATAATAAATTATGATAATAAAGTTATCAAATGCTTATTTCATGATTTTACTCATCAACAATAGAAGAAATTATGGCACTTGGAAATCAAAAAAATATCAAATACAAGAGCTGAAGGTTACTTTTGCTTGAGAAAGAGCAAAGTGAGTTTCAGTCCACAAATCCAATGACTCACTCAACAAAGAAATAAAGAGGAATATCTCTAGCAGCAATGACCTCTCTCAAACTCAACCAAAAAGCAAAATACTATTTTTTTAATTCCTGCCCCAAATTCCTTTAATTTCATAACTCTGAAAAAACACTCATTGCAGCAAAAGTGTGTTTTAATTTGCCATGGGTTTGCTACACTATTTCTGTGACTGCTGTGAGTAACAATCTCCCAGCGGTAAAATCCTACAAAAAAGCATCCAGCAAGTATCGTTCAATAGAATGAGGTTGCTGGAATTGCTTGCTAATCTCACCATAGAACTTGACTTTGATGTTCCTTTAACAGTCTGATTTTGACTGGCCTGGACAATGCCACTTAGTTCAGGTTTGCCCAGAATTTCATAAAATACTTTACATTATGGATGTTCTGCAAGTGGGGAGAGAAGCCTGTTTCAAAGGAGCAAAGCTGAAGAAGAAACTCAGTCTGGTTTCCTTTCCACTAGCAGCCCTTGCCACTTTATAAGTCACCAGGCACAAATTGTTCCAAGAGTACACAGAGGGGTAGAGGGCCTTCCTTCACTCTCTACCTTCTCCACTGCTTTGTGTGAAAGCAAGGAAGTGCATCCTGCCCTTCTCTGTCTGCAGTTGTTTCTCCCTCCCTAGGGGCAGGAGAAGATGCAGTCCTGGGATTTTGTTCCTCACTGCTGAGAGGTGATGAGCTGCCCCAGGGATGCAGATTCCCTGCCGGGGATGGACACCCGCAGTCATTTTCCCTAGAATAGGCCAAATTGGTACTGTCCTTACTATCAGATTTATTTTGAGACTTTTACTACACTGCTTTGAAGACGAAGAGTAACATACAGAAACACATAGCAACAACAGTCTTCAGCCACTAGCAGTAGCAATAGGTGTTAGCATTTACTCGAGGAACTTAACTTCTGGCAGCATAGTGCCCAAATACTTCTAGCTTTGAGCAAATTTTCTAGAACAACAGTGATCACATCCCATTTAAAAGGCTTAGGCTGCTGCACTCGACCCTTTGGTTTGCCTTCGGGTTGGCTGGAACCAAATACTTCACAGCACTCAAAGTTTAGAAATGCAACAGCAGCTCTCCTGCCAGCACTGAACAGTCCCCCCAGCAGCACTTCAGTGGTCGTTTACTCACAAGCAGCTTGTTCTTTCCTCGTTATGACTTCAACAACAGAACTATTCTCCCTTGATTTATTCCTCTCCCGGAATACCTGCACAGCAAATCCCTCCCGGGTGGTCACGGCACCACCGAGAAGGTTGACTCCTTCGCTTTGGGGCTCCGGGCACTGCTGAGCACAACTCCCGGCGAAGCCGAGCCGCGCTGAACGGGGCAGGGCAGACGACGCGGCGGCACCGGCGGTGGGACACATCTCCTCCAGCCTCGCCGGCCGGAGCGGGAGAACGCCCGGAAAGTGTCAGCACTCGACGCCGTCGTGTCCCGGCTTCGGGCACCCTGAAGCAGGGGGCAGCCCCTGGCGTCGCCCCGCCACCCCCTGACTCGCCCGGCTTCCCCTTACCTTCCTCCCCGGCCCGTTCATCCTCCAAAGAGCGGAAGGGAGCGGCGCCGGAGCGCTGGCGCCGCTGCCCAGGTGAGCGGGGCGGGCACGGCGGCCGCCACCACCTTCCCCGGAGCCGGCCCGCCCCCGGAGCTCCCGCCGCCGCCCCGCGCCCGGCCCCGCTCCGCTGGAAGCGCTCCAGAAAGATGAGTTTCGCCGCTGAGCCTCCCGTGGGGAAGGAGCGCAAAACGCCTTCCCCGAGTCACCCTGCCCACACGGGCCGCCCCTCTCGCCCCTCCGCTGTACTGATCATTGTTTGTCCTGATCGGGAACATTTAGTAATGGGGTAAAGCACCCGGGGAAAGTACAGCAAACCAAGTGCTCTGAGCCTGGCATGATTCACATGGCTAAGAGTTACACAGCCTTTGAGAGAGAGTGGTAAATCCACATACAGAGCTGATAGCTCGTTGCTGGTGCTTTTCAGGATCCTCCAGTAAAACCCAGGAGGAGAAGGGACACAAGTTGCCTGAAGTTGAGAGTAGCCTAACCATGATCTGGAGCAAATCTCAACTGGCAGCGGTGGGACTGGAAACATACTTCAAACAGCCTATTTTCATCTTTTAGATATTCTAGTACACAGCAAGTACGAGGTAGGTGGAAAGCATCACCTTGGGGATGACATCTTTGGGCTTGACTTGACTCTCTTACTTTGTTACTCTTCACCTCACGCCTTAAAAACAGCTAATGTCTGTTTTTTCTTTTGAAGTATTGCTATTTCTGCAGAGTTCATTAATATTATCAATGCTTTGTAGAGGTACACAAGGCCTCAGTGAGGAAACTCTGTAAGATACTCAGACAACACCACAGAAAACAATCCCTACCCCAAAACAGTGAAGGGCTTGCACACAAGGCAGTGGAGAGCATGTGAATGTCACAAAAGCAGAGCAACATGAAAGATGATTGGGGACAAGTAGTGGTCAAGTCACAGCAACTGTCCAGCCGAAACCACCACGAACCCCACCAGCCACTACACAAAATGAACTCAGCCCACTGAACCTGTGCAGAAAATTAGCTCTAGACAGGAGAAGCAGAAACAGCATGGATCAGCAAGTTATGTCACATTGAGTCTAGGGACTGTGAAGATCTGCCCTATTTCTAGGGAAAAAGAAACACAGACAGCAAATACAATCCTTGAGCTCCCCAGAAACCCCAGACAGTGCATATACTGAAATGGCCTCAAAACCAGGTCGGAACATCCCCCTCTTTGTGGCGATGCATCTGCAAGAGCTGCTGTCTGGGAGCTCATGTCCTTGACGCCCTTTCAAAGGTCCTGGTCCTGCATGGATGAAGTGGGTGTGAGGTTTCCTACAGCCTCAGCTGCACACAGCCATTTTCTTGGATACCTGGGACTGCAGCCCTGATACAGCCTCAGAGGAAGTATAACCTTTCTTCTTCAGAACCTCTGCAAAAGTGCCAGGTGTCTACCAGCCAAACAGAAATCTCAGAATTGGCTTTGCCCAGCTATTTCCAATAATTGTCAGAGAGGAAAGCATCACAGTCTGCCCTGGGAGCCTGCTTCCCCAGATGGACAAATTACGGACTAATTAATTACTCTTGCCATTCTGTGCAGCCATGTTCTCTCTGTAACAAAAACCCAAAAGACTTATCTTACCTAGATATCGCATCACAATCAGAGCAGAGTGCTCATCTGGACACAGGGGCTCAAAAGTGCCCCCAGCACTAAGTTTTGGATACAGCAACTTTTCGCAGTTTCCTCACAGTCCCTTCCCTGCATTTCTCCTCCACCATTTTTTAAATGCAGTCCTTATATACCAGTTTGAATTTAATCTCTCCTCTTATTTTCAGATCATTACAAGAACAAACAGGAAAAAAATCTTAAAGATTTGATGTTAGAAGCTGAGGTAAACAGATACCTAACAGTACTCTCTAGTAGAGCACAGCTGGATGAACAGGACACTGCCTGACAGAGATTCATCAGGTGATGTGAACTCAGAAAAGTATTGCTTGTGGCTAAGAATAAACCATTTTCAGAGAGGAAGGGTCATTCAACAACAGCAGTAATATAACAGTAATAATAATAATAATAATAATAATAATAATAAGAAGAAGAAGAAGAAGAAGTAGTAGTAGTAGTAGTAGTAGTAGTAGTAGTAGTAGTAGTAGTAGTAACAATAGTTACAGATTTACATTCCTGGACTGTTCACTGCCATTTTATATAAAAGATTAAGGTGACAAAGCTGTGGGCTTTATGCTGCTTTTTAAGTGCCTGGTTCTTGGAAACCCTCAGTCCCTCTTCTTGAGCCTGGTTTTCAGAACCACAGGAGATGAAATGTAATCCCTGGTCACTTGAGAGTGAGGGGTATCAGTTCAAAGAATTTCTAGCAGACTTCAGACAGTCCTGATAGCATTTGACTTTGATGAGACTGCTAACATGAGTGAAAGACTGCAGAACACTTCACTAATCCTCTTATCTGTAGGCTTCAGAATGTATCAGTTATTTAATTTGCCAAAGTTAATCTTTTACAGTGTAATCCTTGTATGCAGTCAATGCCATATTATTTTAAATACATATCAGCTGATGTTACAAATTGCATTCGTTGATATATACAGTAGCTTCTTGTCTTGCCTTGGAGTGGTTCATGGGTTGGCAGACAATCCATTTATTGTTACACATGTGGTCTGATGGAACTATTTTATGTTCTTATGAAGTAAAAAAAAGTAAATAAATATAAAAATAGTATAAAAATAGCACAGCAAAACCTGTAAACTACAGCCTAGAAAGCCACAAACATCACACAAGGCAAATACTCATAAGGGGTATTACTTATCTCTAGATTTATTGCAAACCAGAAGAGAACACTACACAACACTGAAGAAGAACTACAGATACTGAAATGCCCAATTCAAGGAGCCAGACTAGCAGAATTAAGCATTCTAAGATATTTTTGTCTAGAATAGGGAACATACATTTCACCATGTATTTCAGATGAGATTTTCTCACTCTCAAGCATATTTAGGACACCTAAGGACAGGTCCTTTTGTCAGAACGGAGACATTGTTTTGTTCTATCATTGTGCATCACTAGAGGATCATATGGCCCACTCCTGATTCTGTAGCAAGCCGTGCCATGTATAGAATCAGAGGAAGGAGACATTGTCTAATTGGGAAACAGTTTAAAGGATCTCAGTAATTCCTCACTTGTACTGTGTTCTTCAAAGAATAAGGAATTGCAGAGCAAATTCATATTAAAAGCAGTGTAAAATAAAAATCTTCTCTAGCTCAAGCAAAGTTCTCTCCACTTTTTGCAGTCTCCCACAAACAAACAGTAACTAATAGCTTTGGGAATTTGCTGTTGAGTATGCACTGACATAAATTTTGCTACAAAATAGTACTAAGAGTATTCATCTTAGCCATTGTAGAGGAATACTTCTTCTCATTTTGGCAGGTTGTGTACTTACTGAGGATATCTTCCATCCTGGAAAGACATGAACATAGCTTTCAAGAGCTACAAATACTTGGCAGAATCCTGTTACTTGGATGAGGCACAAAAGAAGGAAGCGGCATGAATCATTCTGTGCCTGTAATCTCTCAGGGTAACGCTTCAAACACACAGACATGAATTCACTATTTCAGAGCACTCCACAGCAGGACCGCGTTGTAAGCAATCCTTTGTCAAGGATGATTATTACATCACAGACTGTGTACTTGTGTGACACCCATGCACGGACGGACAGGCACACGGCTCACACTAAGGTAACTATGATGGATACAAACTTCACGTGAGTCACTGACATTTTAAAAACTCGTCAGTTCTGGGACAAAAGATAATACACCTGGGCAAAATGTGTGTTAATACGATGTTTACAAATGAATGCTTCCGCACCTGCTAGAATACAAATACTTTAACAGGTGCATTTGAAAACTCTCCAACATTATTGCTTAAGAAAACACTACCCAGCTCATTGTACAGAAATAATCTAATTTTTTCATCTCTTTGCAATAATGCAACAAGCTTGCACAAACACAATCAGTCCTGAACAACTAATGAGACAGACACAGCAGAAAGAATCCTTTCTGTTGCATGTTATAATGTCTAACGCAGAGCCATTGCACCAAAAAATAGTGTATACAGATGTGCAAGTCATGGCTTTCTACAAACAGACTCAGTTTAGAAAGTTTGACCCTCTTTTTGGCATTTTCGCTTTCTATTATACATATGGATGAATTAGTGTAGCACACACAAGAGTGAGTTACTCTAGGAATGACTAAAGTGATTTAATTTTAGAAATAGAGTGAAGGTTCACTAGGTCCAGCAGCTGGCAGAAAAAAGTCACCAAACCATTCTACTTCATGTAACACTAAAACTGCATATCCTTTGCAAACACTAGTCTCAGCATATCCACAAATTAGTTGCAGTTATGTCAGGCTTGGAGAAAAACAATTTCCAGAGCAGGAATTTAAAAGCAGCAACATTAAAAAAAACCAAAACAACAAAACATAAAGAGCATAATAAAACATACCAATTTGCAAAGGATCTGGCGGCAGAACTATACATTTCTCTCCGAGCTGCACAGTCCTGTCTTTATTATAACAGCTGCAATCTACTTATTTCGACAAGCAATGAAGATGACTTATGTTGCCCTCCAAGAAGCATCAAAGCAGCACCTTCACCACTTTCTTCCCAGCTGTGGTAGTAGGTGTGTTAAAAACATATCTGCACAAAAGGCACAGAAGTCGTTTGCACATGGCAAATTGGAGCATAAAAAGCTGTGGTGTGTTCAAGGCATAATGCTCTAAGGGCAGCAATAAAGAGGTGCGGTTACCCCTTGGTGCCTCAGTCCTGAAGCTAGCCTAAAATTTCATAAATCTGGGGGTAGAGTCACTGAACTGCCTGCTGCATACCAATACTTTTACTCACAAAGTGGCAACATGATATCTGCCAAGCTAAGAACTCCCAGTCTGGTCGCAGTCTGCAGCTCATCTAGCCTGCAGACTCCACACGGGTATGGATGGATTGCTGGAGGGGTGGTAACGAGGTCCTACCTATCTTGCCACCTTCTTTGTCATTGTGCTGGGTTGCTGTACATGCTCTGCATGGCTGTGTAGTGCCTTTTATGCTTACAGAAGCTGATTATGCTCCCCTTTAGGAGACTGGCTGATTTCTCAGAGGCCCCTTAGGCTGGAAAATCATACTACACAGACTGTGAGATCTCCAGAAGCAAAGCACTCCTCACAGAACTCACAGACAAAGGCAAAGGTGCTACTCAGTTGAGTGACAACTTCTGGTGCAAGGACAAAAGGTATGAAAGCTACCATTCCTCCCCAGCTTATTTCTGGTAACAGAACAAATACATGAGATCGCAGGTCAGAGGGCAGTCCTACCTACTTCTGGAAAACACCTCCTAGAAAAACCTAGGGAAGTAAGACCATTTACAACAATATACAACTCTTTGCAACTTGTTTGCTGACCCAGACCATTTTCATCCACAAGTCAGGTAGGTAAAATATTCTTTATTTGCAGTTGCAAATTACCGTGTGCAATGTTTACAGGCTCGTATCAATAAACCAATTCAAAAGCATTTTAAAATCTGACCTTTAAAATGACATAATGGGTTTCTCAGTGCATTATATGAGAGGGATTATTTTTCCATAGGCGATAATTTCAGATACTAACAAATACCACAACTGCAGCTAAAGAAGGAAACAAACCCCAGTAAAAAAACGATGCTGCCTACGACTTAACACAGTACTCATTAACTTTGATTAAAATGTTCTTTTGCAGAGACTGCCCTGCCTCAGTTTCCCTTCAAACTTCCAAATTCATCCCATGGCTTCTTCCTTCCCTGTGTCTTTTTCCACCTCTGTGAGCATTTTCTCTCTTACAGTTTTTGCAGTTTTGCGCCACCTGTCTACAGGGTCACACCTTGGGTTTCTGTTCCAAAACCCTTTTTCCTCAGCAACAATAGTTGTAAAACTACTCCCTCCTCTCACCTCCAAGATTTTGGATTATGCTGTTTGCTTTCTCTACCTAATTTTCCTGTAATTAAGTGGTGACCCCTTAAATCAGCTTTCTGTTTAATGCTTTCTCGCTATTCCATCAAACAGCTCTTTTAAAGGCTGATGACATTCCCATCTATCCGAGTCCTCCATATTGCTGAAAGGTTCAGTAGGGACAGTGACCATTCACTCACAGGGTAATCACAATTTCTAGTTGATTGAGCACAATCAGAACTACAATTCTAATACAAAAAAGATGGGAAAAAAGAAATTATCAGATAAAACCAAGAGAAAAAAATAGCCCAAAGCAGTTCTGCCTTCTCCTGTCTGTGACCATCATCACATGTTCATCCTGTCTTATGACCAAGAGTAGTTGGATGCTCAAAATTAAACTAATCTAACTGCATACACATGACATTTCTGCCCATTGCAAGATCATCATCTATAGCCACTGCTGCTCTTTCACTCACATGACTCTGAAATAATACTGATCAATAATATTGAAAGCAAATGGATAACTTTCTCATCTTCCTTTGTACAAGGAGTAGTTTAACACACCAGCTAGTACTTTAAAAGACCACAATTATATAGATACATTTGCTTCAGGAGAAGGTCAATAAAACCTCCCTGAAGAAATTGTGACACCCAGTTCTGCACAGGACAATGAAGAAAAGAATCAGAGATACAGTCTATTCTCAAAGGGAGTGAATTCATTGAAACTCTAAGAAAATTCCTTGTCTTTGTCCCCGAAAAATTACATTCTAACCAAAGTAACGAAAAACTCTGGCTTACTCTGGAACAATTTCATACACAATATGCCTGCAGAGCTGAATACAGCAAAGGCATTCAATTATGTATCCAGAGGGTGGTCAGGTACTTTTCCAGAACTTTTTCTTTAAAAATACTTTATCTCCTTTTCCTCACCCATCTTCGAAAATTGCCAATAGCCTACACGCACACTTTTCTTCTTGTCCTTTGGGCACTCTCTTTCCTTCCAATCCATTCATTCCAGGAATCCCCTAAAAGGTGGGCTTGGTTTTGGTTTGGTTTTTTTTGACCTATCTTTAATTAAATAATGGTTCTTTACAGTTTCTCGGCCTATCGTGTAGACTGAAGCAGAAAGGGGGAATAACAATAATGTTGTTTGGGTTTTGTTGGCACTGTCTACGTATGTGGTGTTCCACAGATTACTCAATTACTGCTAAAGCCTAGTTAATCTGCTAGATGTTCAAACGTCCTGATTATGTAAAATTTCCTGTCTTTTTCCCTGGAGAGTATAGAAGAATCTACACACAAAGTTTTTGAAGTCACCACAAAGGCTCCCACATGGTGGAGGTTTTTAACACAGGATGACATTATACAGCGCAGTGAAATGTACTTAGAGAAGAGTGGCAACACTCACCATGCATGAGGCTTATGCAAGTTCAGTGCATTTGCTTAAGCTTTTTAGTACCAGTGACAGAATGAATAGTTTTAGGACACAGAACATCTCATTGCATGGGAAATGGAAGTTGGTATATTTGGAGAGGACATATATGCTTACTTCTCAGACGGGGACAGAGAAGGGAGTGAGCCATATACTGCAGGTTCGCTTACCCTGCAGTGGCCCTGAATTCTTGGATTCTATCACATCTATTTTAATCACATGGAAGCTGTTGTTTAATGCTGATTTCACATTTTCAGAGTAGTAAGGCATGTCTGGCCATATGAGGAGTGACACAGTAAGGCTATTTGTGCTGTGCTGATCATTAGAATAACGCCAAGATGATGAAGAACTAACTCATTCAGCAAGAACCCCTCACCTTGCAGAAGCTCTAAATAAAGAGACAGAACGAAAACAAACAAGAAAATAAAGAAACTAGCGAAAACAAGTAGGAACATGAGAATTAAAGGCATGGCTAGCTGCATAAAAGCCCCAAATCCCTGAAACGACGATTTATAAATTCACAGTAATACTGCTATCTGAGCACCCTCTAGTGGCCGAGAATAAACAGGCCCAGAGATGAAAACGTGATCCCAAAGTGGATGAACGCAGAAGGACGTGGTGTCCCACTGACTTCGTTTGGACAGTTGATCACTATATGTATGTTTTCATTTGGAAGACAGAGGAACAACTCCACATTCAAAAGCAATTTAATTATTTATCTTTTTGTATCGTGTTCCCAGCATTTCCTCAATTTTCATGTCATCTGACTGGTTAAAGACTTGTGTTCATTTAGGACTATTCTACCAATTTCTTTTAAGTTAATTTTATTTGGAATGAGAGATTAGAATCAAATGAAAAATAGTAAGACAGTATAACGATACAGAGGCAGATATGGAGGGAACAGAAGTCATTTTTGAACTGATTTCCAACATACCTTTGTGGCATCAAAGTGTGTATTAACTTAATTGCAGAACATACTAAATTTGTTTGGTTTGAATGCAAGGCTATGCACTATTTTGCACCTGTATTTAACCTGGAAAAGGAGTGGAGAGTGATCTAATCTGTAGTGTTCACACATCACAGCTTTATAGTTCCATAATCTTCAGGAAAAATTTAAACTTAATTTTACATATGTACATATTTTTACATATGTGCAGAATATGTTTTATGTTTGCTCTTTTCCGCAATTATTTGACTTACAGTCTGTTATCAGTTGGGTTCAACGTTCAAGAAGTGTAAAAACAGTTTACTGTTTGTCCTGGTTTCAGCTAGGGTAGAGTTGATTTCTTCTCAGTAGCTGTGACAGTGCTGTGTTTTGGATTCTGAATGAGAATGGTGTTGATAACACACTGATGTTTTGGCTTTTTACTAAGTCCTGTTTATTCTAAGCCAAAGACTCTTTTTTTCCCCTTGTCTCGTGTTCTGTCCATGAAGAGGCAAAAAAAAAAAAACTGGGAGGGAGCATAGCTGGGACAGGCAACCCAAACTGACCAAAGGGGTACTCCCCATGCCAGAACGTCATGCCCAGTATGTAAACTGGGGGGAGTTACTTGGAAGGGGGGCCAGTCTGGGTTTGGGAAGGGTGGTCTGGCATTGGTCATTGGGTGTTGAGCAATTGCAGACTGCAGCACTTTTCTTTTAAAGATCTTTATTTTATCTTTCTTTTCCTTTTTATTACCATTATTATTATTATTTACCATTATTATTGTATTTTACTTTATTTTCAATTATTAAACTGTTCTTATCTTGACTGACAAGGTTTATTTCAATTCTCTCCCCATTCCACCAGGCTGGGAGGGGAAGAGAGGGGGCCTTGAGGGAGCAGCTGCCTGGTGTTTCAAGTCCAGCTGGACTTAAAAACACTATTAAAAGAAAAAAAAATTCACCCGAGATAGCATGAGACCTCTTTTTCCTATGGAAATCTCACATATTTACAATATTTCTAGATCCACCAGGCATAATTCCTGGAGACTTTGCCATAGTAAAAACATCTGTAGTTAGAAAGACTTGAACTAGTGCTGTCAGACAGTAGTCCAGCTCTTACATTCTCTTAATTCTACCACAGCTTACCTAACTAAGTTTCCCACACCAGGAAAAAACTTTTTCATGCGTTTATTTCTTGGGTTCCTATGGCAAGTGACTGTGTTCTCAGGCTTATGGATGGAGAAGAGCAAATGGAAAATACGTGCTGGATGAAAAGCATGGAAGACAATGACCGTCCTAAGTGATTGAAAAATCCAGGGCAAAATATCACTCCAAAATGGTCAACGGCCTGGAACATGGAGATCTAAATGCTGGAGTATTTCAGACAGCTCACAAAATCTTTTGACCTGTCCTTGCTCAGAGTCCTGAACACAGCCATGACAGTCCACTAAAAAAGCATATTTCTTCTTAACCAGTCATCTACTAAGAGAAAAACCAAAGTGAGAATACCAGCCAATGTGTCTAGTTAACAATTATCTTTTAGTTTTTCATCTTCTCCTTAAATATGTGAGAGAAATAATTTATACCTTGATTAGAAGATATGCAGCAGAGGGATCATTTAAAATCTTTGGTGGAGCATGTATTTCAGAAATACAAGCACAGAAAAAGCCTTCATTACAGTTAATTACAGTTAAAATGGATTTGGAAGAGAAACTACTCATATTTTAAAGGCAGCCATGAAAAATGTAATGAGAGCCAGACTCTGATCTGCACCTACCCCAGTTTGCATTGGTGTAAGCCTGCTGCCTTTGAAAGACTTTCTCTTCCTTTATACTCCTCCCAGTGAGATGAGAATCAGGCCCGCTGCCTACCTGCCCACCCTTGCCATGATGATGAGAATGATAATGAAAAAATTAATGGACCTGGAGTCAGTATTAAAAATTGCTTGTACCTAATACTAATTTTCCTCATGGCTGTGAAGCCCTCTTTTTGATGAGAAGAAACACAGAACCAGTTATTCACGTAATGACGAACACTAATAAGGGAAGACATGCATGTTAATGAGCTGGGGGAGGGGAATCAGAAGGGGCACTCATCAGTGTGCAGCTGTAAGTGCAAACGCTTCCTCTGAGTATTCTGGAAATCTGATGGCATGTTGGCATGTTACACTGGCAAATAGACTTGAAACTGAAATCAGCCCCAGGTAAAGAAAACAGCACTTCCAGAGTTCTACTTCCAGCCCTGGCCAGATGTCTTTTACCATGCTGTTAACAGTATTAGGACAGGTATTCTCAATACATGAGTCATCTTCTAAAAAATTATTATTGCAGTCACAAATGAACAGTCAAACTGAGATGACCTCATGGGTCCAGCAGAGAACAACAAGTGAAGAGAGAGATCTGTGGATCAGAGCTGGTGGGAGAATAAGGATGCCCTTTGTATTCTCTGGTCTGTATATTACACAAACAAGTTGAAGCTTAAAGGCTTGTCTGCATGAGGAGTTGTGGCGTCTTTTTTCAAAAAAGTGATTTAAACCTTGATGTGGTTTTTTTCAGTGCAAAAGCCAGCAAAAATCAGTCCTCCCTCAGTTTAAACCCAGTATTTTCATCAGGTTTGGGTCAGAGAAGCACAGGCTTATGCTGAAACAAGCCATTCAGCCAAAGCAACGTCTGCATCTAGGCTTACAGTACTCTAATTAGCCCACCTCAATTATGCGAAGACAGGACATGCTCCCAGTACATGTAGGTGTAACTGACATCAGGCTACCATAGGTGTAAATCCCCTGCTTGGAATTCACATCCTCCGAATTTTCTGAAAGCAGTCTGAAGAGACATTAGGTTCTTGGAGGACCTCAGCAACATTAAGTCTTGGCAGCTTTATTAGAAGCTACATTTGTTCAATTCGTTCACACCGAATGATCTTGGGAGGCTAGATCATCAAAACTGAGCAATGCAGATCTGGAGAATGAGACCAAGCTTAAAGAAAACCATGCTCCAGATCTTTCGACCTGCCAAGGATTGCTTAGCCACATTCACACGTGCCAATCCACAGAGCCAGGAATTATAGTCCTAAATAGCCAGAGGTAAGATTGCCAATATGAAGGACAGCGTTTGGTGCAAAACACAATAGGTGGTGTAAAACTGCATATGTTTTGGTCTATGCTGATTTACATCTAAATCTACATCTATAGACTAAAAATGCCTTTGAGTTCTCAGATGTGTAAATAGGTCTTGACAAAAGCTCACTTACCAGGTTTTTATTTCTCAGCAGCAGACATGGCACTTAAATCAGTACTGCCAGTTGTTATATCATCCTCCATGTTGGGCTCAGATTGAACAGAAGCTGCTGGGGACACGTTCTTTCCTGATTAATATGAAGATAGTCTTTTTCTTTTTTTTTTTAACTATTATAGCTGTGCTTCTGCAAGAAAAATGTATGCTACACAGCAGTCAGCACTTCTCAGCAGGAAAAACTGAGACCAAGAACACAGAGGTCTATGACATCAGAGATGAAATGAAAAACACGAACAAGAGACATAAATTAGAAAAATCATTTAGGAAAAAATCAATTTCCTAGTAAGTTCCACTTAGTCTCACAGAACACATCGAAATGAAATGTAAAACGGAAAGCCCAACTCCATCAAGATGTAAAGGTTGCACAGTATGGAGGTCAGTGGCATCATGTGAATTCATTTCACTCTGAAAAAGAGTTCAGAAAATTAAGTTCAGAGAAGTAAAGGTTTCTGTCGCTTTTGCAAATGCCTGAATTTGAGAGATGTACCAATAATAGGATGAGGTGCATGGTTAAAAAAGCACACCCAAACACAACTGTTCCATAACTTACAGTTAAAGGCAGAGGGCACTTCAAGAGGTGAAGTGATCTGCTGGCGACCTGACTGACTCCCTACCTAAGTGATCCAACAACATTGTCAAGTTGCTCCTCTACAAGCTCCCTACAGCACACAAAAGCAGTTAGAAAAGGGTGGGAAGAAGCCCTGGACATCAACTCTGGCTGCCTTCTTAGAAGCAGGACCTTGTACAAAACAAGAACTCACTGGGGACAGCTGTGCAACTTTCTATTACAAATGTGCATTCTGCCTGGAGATTTCATGACATTTACCCATGAAAGGGGAAAATTTTCCAAATCCAGTCATCTTGTGCTGCACATTAGACTCATTAGTACTAGGTTCTTCCCTCATAAATTTGGTAGACACCTGGTTACTACTCTCTTCAACACCATGCCTGCAAACTCTTTGTCCATGCACTCTTCTCTTTTTTTAAAGAACTAATAAACCAAATTCTTTAGCTTGTCATCCCAATCATGTTTTCCAGTCCTCTAGTCATTCTTGCTATGGTCCTACAGACTACTTCTGGCACAGTAGGTATCCACAGGATAAGAGGGTATCCACAGAAAAAGAGGTTTCTGAAGGCCAAATGAATGCTCAGACTATTTAGATGAGGCTGTAGATAATGAGAAAACCCACTGCCATTCTCTTGGTGAAATGAGCCTTTCCAAAATTTCTAGCACTCCTCCTACATGTAGACAAAGGGCTTTCATTCTGCAGAAGCATGACGGCAGAGATGTGTAAGTCACTCTTCCAATCTGACAAAAGCCAGGTCTCATGTCCCTCTGACCATCAGCCAAACAGGCAGCTGAATTTTCAATTGTGCCTGCAATTACAAAGTGTTGAAACCACCAGATTGGTAATAACAGACTCTCTGCATACGTTCAGTCTGCCTCTACCTCAGCAGGTAACATGGCCTGTAAAAGGCCATGTCAGGCCAGTGCAGAAATATTTTCTGTGCCTGAGAAATGTTGTGTGGGTGTGCCCCTCTGTGACATTACTCTGATCATAATTCCTACTTATGCGGCCACGTTGGAAATAAAGTGGTCTCCACATTTTGCACTCCTGGTGATAATGTCAGTGCCCTACAGGAACAAGGCAATTGTATGCCAGCGCACAGCTACAGCATGATCACTTTTGACATGAAACAACAAGGAAAAGTACAGAGAAAATTCAGCACGGGAAATTTATCCAATGGGAGTTGCAGTTCTCAAGGTTGAAATTTGGTCAAATTCTTCCATGTATGCTGAAAACCTTATGAAAACTTTAACAGCCCAAAGTAGGTCTTGGACTTTCACCACTTCTGGAAGACTGCAGCACTGTAAGACACTGGCCATGTATTGACAAGAACCTTCAAAGACGGGTTTTGTGCATCAAAGTACTAAAGCTTGTTCATGGACTTTACATACGCCAATAACCAACACGACGGTCAACACAGCTTCACTAAGGGCAAATCATGCCTGACATATTTGGTGGCCTCCTACAATGGGGTTAGAGCATTGGTGGATAAGAGAATGTCATGTAACTGGACATGTGCAAAGCATTTGATGCTTCCATGCACACCCTTGACTCTACAGTGGAGGGACCTGGATTTGACAGGTGGACCACTCAGTAGATAAGGAATTGACCGAACGGTCCTGCTCAAAGAGTTGTGGCCACTGGCCAGGAGTCTGGGTGGAGAGGAGTGACGAGTGGCGCTCCTCAGCGGTCTGCACTAGGGCCAGTATTAGGTAATATCTCTGTCAGGGACACGGACAGTGGCATCAGGTGCACCAGCAGCAGGTTGCCTGATGACACTAAGCTTTGTGGTGTCACAACTGCTTGAGGGGCCATGACACACTGGAGGGGCCTCCAGCATAAGACATGAAACTACTGGAGCAGGTCCAGAGAAGGGCCACAGAACTGACCAGAGAGCTGTAGCACCTCTCTCATGTGGAAAGGACGAGAGAGTTGGGGTTGTTCAGTTTAGAGAAGAGAAGGTCATGGAGAAACCTCCCAGTACCTAAGGGGGACCTCCAGGAAAGATGGGACGGAGTGTAATTATCAGAGAGTGTAATTATAGGAGAAGGGGGAATGGCTTTGAACTGAAAGAGGGTAGGTTTATATTTGATATCAGGAAGAATTCTTTACTGTGGGGGCATTGAGGCACTGGAAGAGGGTCCTCAGGGAAGCTATGGATGCCCTAGCCCAGGAAGCATTCAAAACCAGGTTGGATGGGGCTTTGAGCAATCTGGTCTAGTGGAAGGTTTCCTTGTCCATGGCAGGGTGTAGAACTAGGTGATCTTTAATGTCCTTTTCAACCCAAACTATTTTATGAACCTATGATTCTATTACTTGAAAATAGTAGGTAGCTGATGTGCTTCTATTTTAAATCATAAAAGAGTCATTAATTCAATTGTTGCCACTAATCACTGCAGCTTCTTCAGCCTCATATTCATGCACTGGTTGCAACTGTATCGGTGCAGAGAGCAGAGCAGACAGCATGGGAATCCCAATGATGAAACGTGTTTGTCCAAGGAACAGCATGAGGTTTTTGCTGTAGGCCAGAAGATGAGAATAGGAGACATGACTGGGGAAAGGGAAACTGAAGGCAAAAAATCTGATTCAGTTGCTTCCTTGCTAAATACATTCCGACCTGTGCAGTAAAAGCTAGGGACTCTGAAAGTAAAGACGGGAAGAGAATATAATTATTTATCAAATCATGAAGCAAAAAAAAATTTCATTGAGATCATCATGCAGTTAAAGCAGCCAACAACTGGAAGCTACAGTTCCTGCATTTCTGCGACACTTGAGGGCCTTACTGCAATGATAACAATGCACTCTTCATGTTGATTTTCTTTGTGATGTACCAATGTGGTCAGCCATGTTTTGGTTTTGGTTACTATCTCGCATTCTGAGGATCTAGGGCTAGGAGCGTATTTCTCTTCTTATTAATGTTAGCACAAATTCCAAGTAACTGCACTGAACTCAAAGAGGTGTCATCATAAAAAAACCCCTAATAAACAAACAGATGCAACCATCAATGAAAAAATATCCTATTCCTACATAATCAACAGAAACTTACAAGTGGCAAGTAGCTAGCGAAAAATACCATTCTGAAAGCCTAAGGACTGTTATCTTCGCTATGCATAAAAGGATTTTTTTACTCTAAATGAGTCTCATGGATTCCAAAATACACTTTGTAAAATCATTGCTAACTGTCAATTGAGTCACTCCAACTGAAGCCAGTAGAAAAAATCATGCCACTGCAGCTGTCAAGACTTAGGTATTTCAAGGCTCTAGACTATTTTTAACAGTATATAGAAGAATATGAAACATGTAATTATTCAAAAGAAAGATATACAATCTAAAAAGTGCAGTGTTTTGAAAATAAGCAAGTAACTGACATCCTTAACACTGCTGCAATTTGGCCAGCACTATGATAACACCAACTATTAGTGCAGCTGTCACCCAAAATGCTGAATACAAACAGCCAAATTCTTCGGAACAAAGTAAATTCTTTGCTCAGGTGAGCAAACACAGGGGATCTAAATCAATGGCAATAGAGAGATACTCCTTGGCTAATTGCAGTAGTGCAACACACATAGTTTGGCAGGAGGATGGTGCAGCAAAAACAGAACACATTTTCTCAGTTTGGGATCATGTTGCTCCTGCAAAGTCTAACATAACCATTTTAAGTCACAAAATGAGATCACCTCAGTTTGTTAGAGCATGGCACTAATAATGCCGGAGTTGTGGGTTTGACCCCCCTATGGACCATTCATGTAAGAGCAGGACTTGATAATCCTTGTGGGTCCCTTCCAACTCAGAATATTCTGTGATTTTGTGAAATTTCCCCTCCAGCTTGAAGAGTTAGGGCATGTGTATATGTGTGTAGACTTCTATACAACACTGTGTTGAGTTTGCATGGACAGATTTTGGTAGCAAGGGTGCTAACAGGGGTGGCTTCTGTTAGAAACTGCCAGAAGCTTTCCCCATATCTGACAAAGCCAGAGCCAGCTGGCTGAGATGGACCTGAGCTGGACAAGGCTGGGCCAATCAGAAATGCAGTAAGGTCTCTCCGATAACAGATTTAAAAAGGAAAAAAGTTATTGTGCAGATGTAGTGCAGTGAAAATGTGTGAGAGGAATGACTGTGCACACACCAAGGTCAGTGGAGAAGGATGGGAACAAGATGATCCAGGCACCAGACTCAGGATTCCTCTGCAGGCTGTGGTGCAGACCACGGTGAAGCAGGTGTGCCCATGGAGATCCATGGTGGAGATCCACCTGCAGCCCCTGGAGGTGCCCCACAGCAGAGCAAGTGGATGCCTNTGACAAAGCCAGAGCCAGCTGGCTGAGATGGACCTGAGCTGGACAAGGCTGGGCCAATCAGAAATGGCAGTAAGGTCTCTCCGATAACAGATTTAAAAAGGAAAAAAGTTATTGTGCAGATGTAGTGCAGTGAAAATGTGTGAGAGGAATGACTGTGCACACACCAAGGTCAGTGGAGAAGGATGGGAACAAGATGATCCAGGCACCAGACTCAGGATTCCTCTGCAGGCTGTGGTGCAGACCACGGTGAAGCAGGTGTGCCCATGGAGATCCATGGTGGAGATCCACCTGCAGCCCCTGGAGGTGCCCCACAGCAGAGCAAGTGGATGCCTGAAAGGAGGCTGTCAAACTGTGGGAGGCCTGTGCTGGAGCAGGGTCCTGGTAGGGATCTGCAGATCCATGGAGAGGGGAGCCCATGCTGGAGCAGGATTCCTGGCTGGACTGGTGACCCTGAGGGGGACCCACAGTGGAGCAGGCTGTGCCTGAAGGACTGCACCCAGTGGAAAGGGACCCACGATGGAGCAGTTCATGGAGAACTGCTGCCTGAGGGATGGACTCACATTGGAGAAGTTTGTGGAGGACTGTCTCCCATGGGAGGGACCTCACATTGGAACAGGGGAAGGACTCCTCTCCCTATGCAGTGGCAGGAACAACTTGTGATGAACTGACCCTAACCCCTATTCCCTGTGCCCATGCACAGGTAGGAAGTAGAGCTTGGAAAAGAGGGAGAGGTGTGAGGAAGGAGTTTTTAAGATTTTATCTGACTTTTCATTATCCTGCCCTGATTTTGTGGGTAATAAATTCAGTAAATATCCCCAAGTTCGGTCTGTGATGCCTGTGATGGTATTTGGTGAGCGGCTTGACCAATTCCTTATCTCAACCCATGACCCTTTGTAACATATTCTCTCTCCCGTCCACTTGCAGAGGGGAGTGAGAGTGTGGCTTTGGTGGGTGCCTGGCATCCAGGCAGCATCAAACCTCTACTCTGTTCCTGCAAAATCTGACACAACCATTTTGATTTCTCCTCCAGCTTGAAGAGCTAGGGCATGTGTGTATGTGTGTAGAGTTCTGTACCAACACCCAAGCCATTATCTATCTGGTAACACTGGCCTGTGAGCTTCTGCGGCCAGGCCATTAGGTGATGGCAGCCAGAGTGCACTCACTGAAGTGATGGTGAAACCCCAGTAGAGGCTCCTACCCCTACATTCCAGATTTTGTAGGTTGCTCTTTTGACCGGACAAACCCAGGCACACCGTCTATATCCATGTCTGGATGTTGTATCATGATTCTTTCAAAGCAAAACAAATAAAAGCTATGGTAAAGAAAACGAAATGACTCATTAGTTAAAATCCCCCAAGAAAACACACTCTTTACCTAAATCAGTAGTGGCAGCTATTAATAATCCTGCCAGCTGTTACAGGAGGCCTTTGAAGTACACTGAGATCTCAACTTAAAGGTCTCCTGATAATGCATCTACTGCAGCACTTTAAAAATGAGCCGTACACTCAGTTAAGCCTTCTTAATCTTTATTTGTAATGACTAAAGTGATTTATCTAGGCTTCAACAGTTCATTAGTTTTAATGGTGGATACTGGGAATTGGCATATTACTGTAGCCAGGTGTCAGCAGTGTCTAGGGGAAAGAAAATACTTCACTGAATGCAAGTCACAGGACAGAGGGGAAAGAAGCGAGGAACATGTCACATGTTGTAGACAGTTGTTTAAACATTTTTGCAATGTTCCACCATCACTCCAATAACTTCAAATAAACAGACTTGGAAGAACCAGCCAACCTTGGTTTTTGCAAAAGGCCTGAGAAAGAAGGAACGTAGCAGCTTGTTTGTACTTCCAAGGTATGGAGGGTTATGAGCTTAAAAACCACATTCAGTTTTCACTCAACTCTGGCTGTGACAAAATTCAATGTAAATGGGCATTTCAGCAAGCAAGGCGCAGATTTAAACTGTCATCTTAATGGCACGGTGTCTGTAGGATGCCACACATACAGATGTGGGAAAAGAGATAAAGCACAAAGTCACAGTCATCCTTCATATGTATTTCTCCATCAAGTCAATGCATACAAAGAGTGTCTCAGTTTGTAGTAAAACCCCATATATTGCAAATTCACCAGAAAATAAATCCGTCTTTAAATATACTTAAGATATACAGTGGATAAAGCTATTTTAAGGAAATAGTGTACTGTGAGCAAGTAGAGTCTTTATTGCATAAAGATAAAAGTCTCAAATGAAGCATTTATATGGCAAAATGAAAAATGGAACTACTGCATAAAGAAAAAAAATTCCTTTCAAGAACATCCCAGTTATACTCCCCTTCTCATAAAGTGCTTTAAACAAGCTCTAAACTGCTGGACAGGGAACTTGTCCACCCAATTATCTTGTGCTCTACCTGAACAAACAGAAGAAGCCCACTTCTAGTGCCCCTGGTTATCACGTTCACATCACACCAACTTTGCGGTAGATAACAACTGCTCACGGTCAAACAACACAGACAGAAACTCTGCGCTCCCATGTCAACCACAACCAAAAAACCCCACACCTCTTGGTCAATGCAGGTCAGAAAGTCTCTCAGAAAGACCTCAAAACAGAAAACACACCCCAGATATGCCTCAGTGGGGTTTTTCCTGCCACTGTCTTTGTGGTGGATGACTACACCTACATTACACTGAGCAACCATCCATTAATAGTCGCATGCAGACGTGCCTCTGAGCAAAAGTTTGGGAACACCAGGACTTTGCACAACACCACACAACAGAGAATGGCTCTTGAAAAAGCATGTGACAACATTTTAAAAAGCCAAAACGGTCCACTGCTGTGCCACTTACTGATTGTAGCACTTTAAAAAAAAAATCTGTTGTTTCTTTGTAATGCTCAGTAGAGGAATGCTAGACTTGCCAGCCTCCCAAGCCGTTTCCAAAACTCTGGTTTAATCTTTACCATTCAGACTCATCACATGCTTATTGTTCTTGCAACTTAAACACTGTTGGATCATGAATCCTAGCTTCAAGGATAGCAGGTGAAAGGTAGAGTGGATAGCAGATTTTTCCTTGCTGGCAAGTCTTCAACTGCCCACTCTCCTTGGGCTTTTTTGCTATTGTGAATTCAAGATTTCTTTCTGCCTGCCTAATATGTCTAGGCCTCCACCTCTGCAATATCCAAATGCCAATCAGCTCTTCACTGTGGTAATCATAGAGCTGCAAAGCAGCTGAGGTTGGAATGAACTTCTGGTGGTCATCTTGTCCAACTCCCTGCTCAAGCAGGGCCACAAAAAACTGGTTGCTTTTTGAATACCTCTAAAGAGGAAAAAAAAAAGAGTATTATTTCCAGTGTGTAGCTGAAGAATCAAACCGAAAGATTAAGGATTTGCCAAGGAAGTTATGGAACTGAAACTGTAATTTTGATTCACAATAAGCCTTACTCAACATCACTGGGCACTTTAAACTATTCCTGCCTGGGGGTGGTACAGGCTGAGTAAAGAGAAAAAAAGGCTAAAAAAACAAGCCTGGTGAGGAATCTGATGATGGTAACTCAAGTATCACAGTTTTACTTAATCAGCACATTGTTTTTTGATGTGCAGAAAGTAGCTAAATGAAGAAATCTGATCATCTGAAAGAAAAAAAAATTGCCAGGGGAAACAAAGGAAGAAACAAAGAAAGGACTGAAGAAGGAAAATGTTTGAATGGGTTTTTGTGCAAGACTCAGAGTGCTACAAATTCTAGCTTCACAATCTGTGAACTTTTTAGTCCTATGAAGTCTAGCAGTTGAGGTTTGACCAAAGCACACCATCTTCAGTAGCAACCAGGCTTGACTGAAGACTACCAGGGCAACACCAGTCTGCCATCGTCCTTGGACAGAAAAGGGAAGGAAGACGAAGAGAGTGGCCGGGGGGCCTAAGGAGCAGGGGCTGTAAGGCCTTTTACGACAGACGGGCAGGGCACGGCCCATTTTAAGAGTCAGCTCGGTGTGAATGAGGTGCTCTGAGACTACTGCTGCGCTGGCTGCCTTGGTGGGCCGCGATGGCTCTTCCGGGCATGTCTTTCTCAAGATCACTCCTGAGACGCCATTCATTCATTCTTAGGACCATTTCTAAGTCTAAATGTTAAAAAAAAAGTCATGTAGGTGTATTTTTAAACCATTATCTACGGCTGCCGTTTCCGTTTGTCTCCTTGTCCTCTGGTAATGTGACGGATTCCCTCGCTCCCTTCGCTCTGCCTCAGCTGCAGAGAAGCACATCCAGCCTGCAGCTCGGGGGCACGTTCCGGTGCCGTACCTCTAAGGGGCCCGGCGGGGCAGCCCCGGGCGGGGCGGTGCCGGCGGCGGCCGTGCCAGGCGGGGCGGGTCCCGCTCCCCTCTTCCCCCCGCGCCGTGAGGCCACACAAGATGGCGGCGGNCCTCCCCGGCACAGGGAGCCAGGCCGTGACCCACGTTTCGTCCCCTGTACTACTAAACGAGGAGCTGCAGGAGCGGCAGGAGAGGCAGCGTGTGTCCTGCTTGCAGCGCTGAAGTGACACCGGGACACTTGGGCACAGACGGAGGACAGCGGATGGTGCCCTGGTGGGCTGAAGCAGGATCACTGCTACTGAAACCCGTACACAGGTATGTTCATCAACAGAGAGGCACTGGTGGATTAAAATAAGGTGGAGATGAAACCCTCAGTTTAGAAATCAGAAACTCTCTGAGAAAAAAAATCCATTGGAATGCACCTTTCAGTCCATCGTGTTGGTAACCAAGATGCTGGTTTTGACCTCTCTTCCTGCTGGTGTGGATTTGTTATCTGCTGGCAGAAAGCCCCAGTTAGGTACCTTTCACACAACCAGCTGCAGCAGCTTTGCTCGAACAAACACTCGGTTTCATCCTGTGGTATGTTTTGTAAAAGCAGTTCATATGCACATAGTTCGGAGCCTCTGCTGGCATAGGTGTTTTGGTCAGTGCCTTTCGCACAACACTGATTTCACTCCCTTGTCTTTATGTGCCAGCTGGGTTGTTTCAGCACTTAAGAATGTACCTACTATTCTTTGTTTATTTTAAATTTCAGAAATATGTTTGCTAAGTTGGCAAAATTCACTGTTAGGACTACAGAAAATAGTTTGTTTATATAAACTGATTAATTTTATCCTTAACAACTTTAGGATTATATGTATTCACTTGCAGTATTTTTATATAAAGCAAACTGCTAAAACTTGACTTTGGCAGTATAAAAAAGCAGCTCTAGGAAACTCTGGGAAAGACAGTGGGATGGTTGGAGGACTGAGAAGGTAAGACAGTTAAACATTATGCTGTATCTTACTGGTTATAGCCTCCAAAATTATAATAGTGCAATGGCAACTCATGTTCCCCTCCTAACATGAGGGAAAGCAGTACTGCATTTGCACATAAGGCTTGCACACCATAGGTGGTTTTCACCTCATTCATTTGTACTTAAAACTTTGTAAGAGGTCACTAAGGTAAAGGAAGAAAAGTCATATTTAGCTCAATACAAGTCTTCCTAATCAATAAAGGCACACAACTGCTTTATGAGGATTACTCAGACCTTACTTCCAGTTGTTTTGTAAACAATCTGTGTATTAATGGCACTGCTTTTTCCACTTCCCTAGGCAGCATCAAGAGAGAATATTTGTCACACTGATACTGAACCAAGACTAAGCTTCAGCCCTTTATATGGAACTGCTGAAAGAGGAAGCTGCAGTACTGAAAGGAGTCTTCACTGCATGAGACCATGCCTCTCACTGAAGGCAAATGATGTCTTACTTCAAAAACTTCATGAAATGTAGACTCAGTGGTTCACTTTTCTTAGAGCTGTTACACTTGAATAACTGGGGAGAGGGAAAGTTACAGTTCTTACTCACATCAAATTAAAACTTATAATTTGATTTACTCTGAAGACTACAGAAGTTTAAAAAAAAAAGGCAGTAAGAATGTTCTAGTATACAGGGATTTTTTCCTCCTACTAGTAGGAATAGCTTTTTAGATCAATGGTGAACTAAAACTTAACAAGCACAGAACAGGACTTACAGAACAACATTTTTTCACAGACAGAAAAGGATAGCCTCTGAAAATGTGAAGTTGCCAATAAGAAGGAATGCAACGGCAAAGTACTTAATAAGAGCAATACCTGTATATTATTGCAACAGCAATAATACATGTCTATCACTAAATCAGTAGAAAACTAACTGCTTACAAAGGTAAACAGTGACCTAATTTTAGTTACGCTGCTCCAGGCATTGAGTGTGGATAACTGTATCTTCACCTCTGTCTGCAAAAGTAAGGTGTCCTTCACTGTAAACCTGGGTGCATTTCATGATTTAAATAATAGATTGGACCTTCTGCTTTATAGTGTATGCATCTAGATTAAGACAAATGGCTGGTAACGTGTTCTGGTTTTACTCCACAGTGCCTGCATGATCCAGTAGGACGGTGAGACTACCATGTTTCCTTGGACAAGTATCAGAACTTCAACTTGAACAAAGTGGGGTTAAGTTTTACTCATTTTACAGGAGCACTCATATTCAACATATGGATAAGACAGTGTGAAGAAGCACGCTGCTTAAATTGACAATGATTTATTGTGTTTAGGAACATTCAATAAATACCAATCTTTTAGCTTTAGTTTGGAAATCCTTCCCCATCGAAAATCAGTTGTTTGTGTTGTTTTTTTCCTGGCATAAACTCCATTGCCAGCAATGGATGTATCAGAAAAAGAAGTTAATAAATACAAACAGACAGCAGTTTTCTAAACATACCTCCTCTTTTAAAGGAATGATACAGATTTACTAAACAAATCTCAAACAAGTTCTTCACAGAAGAAAATTTTGCTACAAGCTGTCTCTGAACATTGTTTTCTTCACTAACGCTGGTAGTTTATTTCATGGAGTACAGTATTTTTGAACAGTAATGTTGAATTATTTAAAAACAAGCTTTTTCCCCCTTTTCCTTTGCCATAGGTATGCTGAGACATGTAGCTAGTCCTGAACTGTATGAATTTAAGAGTGGTGTGCCTCTTTTTGAGCATTTCGTGGCAAACATGAAGAAACAGCACTATGGTACTAGGGATCTGGGGGATTTTTTTTTTTTCATCTTGATTTTAAATCACTGTTCAAATGTTAAAGGCATCATATCTAAATGTAACAGATGTTTTGTGTAATTTTCTGTGAAGTGTAAAAAACACAATGGGAGATTCCTGCTTGTGATGAGAATAATTTTCAAGTACTTAAATTTGAATATCCCTCTAAACTCCATTCATTTCTTATTAAAAATAGGTATAAAAGCATGAAGACTACAGAAAACCAATTAACATAACAGAGTTAATCTTGAATAAGTTTTTCCACAACTGTACTGTACATATAACCAAATTCCTGCTTTAGCAAAAGCAAAAAGAATAAAAATAAATTCTCTCCCAACTATTTATACTCAGGAATTACCTTGCTGTGGGACTAGATACTTCAGTCTACAGTCCCTCTAACCCAAGGTGTATTCTTAGGTGTATCCCTTTGTGATTTAGGATCTTGGAAGTTTTCAGCAAACCTCTCTCTTGCTTTATCCCAGTTCTTTTTATTCTTGCTCTGGATGAGCTGAACATCTTCAATTGAGGCTGGTCTCCTAGTACCCAAACCTGCGTGCTTCTGATGTAACTCAAGTTGGATCTGTCAAATACATTAAATATTGTTGTAATTAAAAGTTAGGTATTCTAAATACTACAAATTCTGTTTTTCTAATACACATTCCACCCCCTCTCCCCAAGTACTTCTCTTTCATGTTCTAACACATCTAGGTCATATATAAACAGTACCATGAAAATGATGTGTCAAATCACCACCTTAGGAACTATGATCTAGAGTGCTGAATAATGTCCCCTGCCACTGACACTACTGTGAAATACACCTCACTGAGTGAGCAGCATATGATCCCTATGCCGGCTAGTTTGACAACACAGGGCATGGTGTGGTTATGAGCAGCATTACTGCCAAAAGACAACACATCTCTGGTGACAAAAATGGGCCTAACGTGGCTGCCACATAGGCCCACAGCTTGGTGGCTACAGTGACTTCAGCTGGCCTTTCCTCTCTCATGGCCCATCACCTAGCTTGATTTTTGTGCTACGTCAGCCTCTGAGAAAGTGGAGAATTCCACCCTAAAACCAATCTTCAATTCACGTCACTTCAATTATTCCAATCTTCCTCCAGACTTTGTATTCAAATATGAGATTATTAATTCAATGGCTAGAAGCTGTCTGTCCTCCTTTGCTTAGTTTCCTAATGAACACAGTCTAGTGAAGGGACAACACTACTGAAAAATTTCAAAATACCTCATTAGTCAAAGTAAAAATAATTTGAGATTAGTCCTACTGAGATTATTCCGTCCTAACCAGGGTTTTGATACTTTTTAAATGAATAGTGGCATATATTTAAATACTTTTCACTACAAATACATTTCTACTGTTTTTGTTTCAAGTGAAAACCAGAAGGACCTACCGGATCCTTCATGCCACCACCATCCTTTCCCAGGCCTTCCCCCTTCTTCCATCCCATCTTCTCCAACATTTTATGTCCTTTGTTGCTGTTGCTGATTTCACTTCGAAGAAAGTTTAAGATAACTGATAAGCAAGAGTTAATATAAAGAGTGTGCTTTCAAATAATGAACAACAGAAATGTGCATACATATGCTGCTCTAGAAACCAGTAATCAATCCATCAAGAGCTATCCAGAAGATCCTTGCTACCTTTTGCAAGTTCCTCCAAGAGAATCTTTGGTTAACAAGCCTCTGGTCAACATCAGCTTTCTTGAAACTCCTGAACTGCTTGCTTGCTTTAGGAGTTAAAAGATACATCATGGGTAGGAGGGTATGGATTGCACTAGAGAAGAGGCAGTATCGCTGAGAAATCATCCAAACGCACCTATTTCATCATCTCACATTTCCTTTTATTAATTTACAAGCACCTACGAGTTCGTGTTTCTTAAAAAAAAAACAACCCCAACTACAGCTACAGAGGCAAAGTAACAACTGAAGGAACATTAAGTGTCATTTAAGAGGTCTGTAAATACCTGTCCTAGGAGTGGCTGGATATTGACAGTGAGAGAAGCTGCAGGTGAAAAATCTGCATGTGTACTATTATTGGGGCTGACTAGAAAAAATAAAAATTGAGCTGTTTCAAAAACAGACAGTACTGAAGATGCCAGTAGTGCAGCTGGCAAGTTCTTGAAATTTTTGAGTTGGTAAGGAAGTAATCTAAGTGTCCTTATGGCCAAGCTGTTTTCTGTTTGGAAGGTGAGGAGTTAATAAATAAGAGCATGTGAAATGGAAAGTGTGAAAAGTTTAAAATTCTCTAGCTCTCCTAACACAATATATATAGGAAATTTGTAATCTAACAAACTGTATGGTAGTTACAAATTGATACTTATTTTATCATCATTTTCTTAAGATTCACAAGAGAAGGACATGAGGGATACCTTCCCCCACACCCAACTTACATATGAACAGAAGCTGAACTATCATCTCTCTGGAAGGTTCCTTCACTTCCAATGGTCTCTCTGCGTTTTCCTGCTCTGTCTTTGTACTTTGGATTCTTCACTGCCTTGTTGTCTTCATACTCTGTGTTCTTTCCAAGCAGATTAAATTGTATCAAGACAAAGAGACTGGGATTTAAACTCTTTTTATTTTTGGCAATTTCCCTTTTTCCCTCCAGAAGTACAGCAGCTTCAGCCTATTTCATTCATTCTAAATCTTAAAATAAAATCTGTAGTCCTCACTTAGTATTTTCTTAGCTTGCAAGATTACTTTGTAAACCACATTACTGCCATCATCATGTAATATTGCCAAATTCAGTAATTTCTCAGAAACTGTAAATAAAACAACAGGTTCTCTTGAATCTTCTCTTGGTATGAAGGGTCAATCTCTCTATTGAGAGATCTAATCTTTCTAAGCAGAAAACCATGTAGACATGNATTCTCTTGAATCTTCCCTTGGTATGAAGAGTCAATCTCTCCATATTAAGCAGAAAACCATGTAGACATGCCACTAGCTTTCTATATAAACATTTAGCCTGTTCCTCAGCAACTACTTTTTTCAGAATAAATGACAGAATTAAGCACGTTTACAGATTCTGTATCAGTATTATTTTGGTACCTGAGAATTTGATAAAATTATGGCATTCTGTTTTCTACATGACTGCTTAGTACAAATGCTGGAAGCAATCGCATAGTTAAAATTATCTCTACAATAGAAGTAATTAGAATAGATATATATTATATTGCCTGTATGTTCATGTTGGTATTCTTCTATGGACTTAAAAACCTAAAAAAATTCCCTCTTCCTTCCATAATTTTTTCAGTTGCTTATTGTGTTTCCTTTTCAAAAAAAGGACAGGACTGCAGTGAAAACTTAATCTGCAGAAATAAAAATTGAAGTGTCTTGCAAAATCTTAACTTCAAAGGGATTAGTAATCTTGTACACTTTGAAAGGATCTTCCTTCTAATTTTCAATGGAACTTTCATGCCCTCTTACCATCATCTTTTTCTGTAGAGGTTTGTAAAGAATAGTAATTTAGGGTACAAAAGACAAACCAGGCTAAGTTTAAGGGCATTTGAAAACCTGCCTTACTTAACAGGATCTATGGCTTAAAATAGGAATCATGAAGTACTTAAAAAAAAGGTAAGAACCACAAGATTTCAAAAACTTAATCAACTTCTACTGTAAACTCACCTGTAAACCGTATTTTACCCGTATTTGTTTCAATGCTTTTCTTCTGACTAACTCTCTCTCTTCTTTGCTAAGTGCTGGACAAACTAAAAGGCAGAACACAGGATTGGATTTCTAATCACTAATGTAACAATGTTTTGAAACATAAAACAAACCTGAGAATTTTTGTTCTAATATTATTATACATAGACACATATACCCAGAAGAAAATACATCATTATGTATAACTATTCCCAGCTGATGAGAAAATTGTACAAAAACAGAACTAGTTATTATGTTTATAAAGTAAACAGACATAATAAAAAACATATCTAGTGATAATATGACTAACCAGAAGGCTCCTTTTTCTTGTCCAGGCGAAGATGTGCTCTAACTTGTCCTGGTTCACATCCATCACAAGTATCACTGCCGGGGTGAATATGAAAAGAAAGCACAGTTTCGCCAATCTTCACTTCATCTCCATGCTCCAGGATGTAGGGATCACATTTTGTTTTAGGCTACAGCAAAAGAAAGTTTTGGCAGCCAAGTTAACTACTCATGAAAGACATGAACTCTATTTCATGCACACTGCTTACAACTCAGTAATTCAGTCTGGTCTCACAAATGCAGGCAAATATTTAACTACAGTGGGTATTTCACTCTAGCAACTGCAACCATGGTGGGTTTTTCCTAGTATAACCAAACATTAAGTACTGTAAGTGGCCCTAAAATCAGAAGGAAACCAAGGCAGGCATTAATGTATAAAAGAAGATATGCAATGGCATTTTAAGTGATTTACCATAACATGTTTAAAATGGCCACATGATTAGTTTTCTGCAATGTATAGAGCACTAAAACAATAGGTACTCACCTGGAGAATCTGATTTCCATTAACAACTGTTCCATTCTGACTGCCTTGATCCACAAGAACATAATTTTGCAGATCGTGGTCAAAATATACTTCTGCATGAAACTGACAAATAGAAGCCTAAGGTGAATGTTCTTGTCAAGCGAATACTTAACAATTTAAATGTCATTTTAAGGTAAGATTTCAGAATATATTTTGTGGCCTTAAAAATTAGTGGCTTTGGTACTCTAAGTTAATAGAGTATTTCACATCTTATGGTTTCATTCTTCTGCAATGGAAATGAATAGGCCAGAACAGCATAAGGTAACATATACAGCTAATAATGTAACAATTTTGTCCAAAAGCTGATTCAGTCAGTACTGGACAACTATATTCTTCCAATGTGGCAAGTATGCTTTACTTAAAGAACTGCAGGATTCAATAATAATAGCCTTTTTAACTGCTCTTCTCCAAAACAGGCTTTTTGCTTTTAAGGTATGTTATAGCACTCTCATTTAAAAAAAGATCTCATTCTGCTTCCATTTACTTGGTCTTTCATATGTGAAATAACTCCTTTAATGCCATGTTTTTGTCCCTTTCACATAATTCACCTTCTCCTGCATTTTAACACCTAGAACACAACCAGTACCAATCTTTTGCTGTTTCTGTTAACTCCTTCCTGATATTGAGACTAACAATCTATTCTTTTTTGTCTTGTTGCAGTTCTATATAGGTATTGCTCTCAAGCCCACACAGAGCACAACTCCTGGCCAAATTCATAAAGAGAAGCACAACCTCTAGAAAAGGCCACAGAACAAACCAAACTACCAAGTTCTCCAGCCTACTAGAACTTCCAATAAAAGCAGTACGTCTAGAAAAGTGACTGCTTCAAATTTGACAATTTTGAACAATTGAAGTTGCTGCTTTCAATTAAAAAAAATATTTTGAAGATTAGCTAGCATTTCTCACTAAATGGAATACTCCCATAATGATGGAGACTGACTAGTTCATTCAAGAGATGTTTTATTTTCTACTTCTGTTTTACTGAATAGTACTTAAACTTCTTCTAAAAAGGCTAAATCTGCAGGGTGTACCATTTTTTAAAATCTCACTTTCCACTCAAGAAAAGCAAACACCAAAGCTGTCCACAGCTAAAAAGTAAGAATAGCGCAGAAAACAAACTAATACGTAACTTTTTGTTTCTCCAGATATGTTATCTATCTTTTCACCTTTGACTGCTTATCTGAAAAGTGAAGTAACTTCTTATATAAACTGTCAGTACCTGTGAAGTACTAAACTAGTAACATTACAGAAAAATAAAAGCCTTTGGCTTCTTTATTTGCCCAGTTTCAAACACATGCCCGAGAAAGTTATTAATAGCATGGAAATATTTACTCCGGAAATTATTCAGTATGAAATACAGTGGGTGATTAATGAGAACTATCATTTAAAATAGACACAGTAAAGTGGTTTCATGACAGATGTTTTTAACAAATTTTTTGTTTGGATGATGCAACTTCGTCAATCTACCGTTTTCTTTTATTATAATTGTTATATTAAGAGTCTGTGTTGAAGTATTTAGCAAAACAGAGCACAGAATTTATAAAAGAACAAGAATTTCCATTCAATTTACCATTGAAAAGAATTCTGTTAATTTGTCAAACTCCCTCTACATCACTTCCACAGTTGAAGAAAAATAAAATAAACCCTTTTCCTCTGAGCATACTGCAAGGATTGCATTACTTGGTAATGAAATTATTACTATCTGACATCAAAATTTTATATACCATAAGCACTTAACAGGGTTTTTCCTCAAGTTCAATAACTATGAAATTCAAAATAGAATTTTTTTACTGTGCATTACACTGTAGATTAGTAGAACTCCAATTTTAGATGAGTATTTAGCTTTTCTAGACTTCGAAAACACGCTGTTGTTTGTGTTATGTTCCCATTCGGTAAATCGTGTGTTTTCCTTTTTTCTAAATTCAAGTCTGGCCAAACACGTATCTCATTCTCAAACCTCTTTCAAGAAATTAACATGATTTTCCAAATTTAATGCCATAAAATCTAAAGCTTCCTTCATACATCTATGTCTTCTGATCTACCTTTCAGCAGACATGAACAAGAGTTACCTTACTGACTCCAACTTCAGGAATCTGCAGTGTGTGTCCAACATCTTTTTCTCTGGAAAGATAAGTTGATATACAAATCACAATAAAGTAGAAATAGGTCTTGTAAGTGGCTTACAAAAGATGTATTTCAGTTGAACCGTAGTTCAAACATATTTCTCTCCTAAGCTATTAGGAATTTTTACAGATACAAAACATTGTGTTGCTATATACACAATGTAAAGACTTGCTTCAGGAGCCTTCTGCCATTTGTATAAACTATACAAAGCAGGTGATTAATAAATGACCAAATGCTACCATTAAATTCTTATCTATAAACTTGACATTTCTGTTTGAACTGCCATGCAATGCCTGTAAGTAACAGCCTGAACTCTGCATCCTTCAGGCTCTTCAGTGTGTCTTGGCATCAATCTTCAATGGTGAAGCTAAATTCTTGGTTGCATCAGGCAGGTAATACAAGTGAAGAAAGAGTAATCTGTACAGAGTGGGTTTTGGTTGGTTTGCATTTTTTGTTATCAAAACACTGGTGAGGTTTTCAGTAATTTTGGTATTAGATTCCTATGCTAAGGGATTAAGAAGCAATGCAGCTAGTAAAAGACCTGTATGCAAATTCAAAGTAGAGTTGTCTGTTCATCTTCACATACATGGACTTCACCTCTAAGAGCAAATCAAAACACATCTATCAGCATTAGAGAGAAAGAGGTTTTCAGGGTGAGGTTTTCAGTAATTTTGCCAGAAGCTTTATGTCATCATTAAACTCATCATCCACAATGAAAAAATCAGATTTAGAACTGTAAGAATACATACAGTCTAGCACAAACCAACTTATTATCTAAAGCCAATGAACAAACCCTACTGAAATCTAAATGTGTGACGAAGTCTAGGATATTCTTCCTTGTGATCCTGAATTTCTGAAGGGTGTTTTTCCATTTCTGAAAAAAGTACTTTAGTGGCCTGGAACAAAATTTACTTACTTTCTAGGAAACAAGTTTTCAAAGAAGGACTTGCAGCTATGCTGCCACTGGGGCTCTGTCACAGGATCGAGTTAGCACTAACAAATTTTCAGGTCTGCTGAGCTGCATTAACTGTGTATACTGTTACATTATCACAACGACATGCTGTTATGTGACCTGACTTGAATTTCTTACTATGGACTAACCAAACTCAGAGAACCTCACAACTGCTGCAGCCTAGAAGAAAAGCATGAAGAGTAGAGACAAGCAATCCTGNAATTCAATTTTACCTTCCAATTGTAGCAGGTTTCACAGCAGTGATAATATAAAGTGACCCAGTCTGTAGAACTGGTGATCTTATTACAATTACTCTGATACAAGGAGGCCAGATCTTTTCTTCATCTATAATTATACAGAAAAAAAAACCCACCACCGTTAGTACCAACAAATTACAATTTTAACTTTATAGTCCATAGTTTTCAAAAAACTGAAAAACATTCAGGCATTACTTGGCAGACTAATATGCAACTTTCATAAAAAGAAATGTGTAACCACATCTGAGAGAAAACTTTGATGAGATTATTGTTTCAAAGGCTTCCTGACTGCACACTGAAGTATTACAAATGTTTTCCTAATTCTAGTTATTTACATGTGGACAACTCTTTAGTTACAGCAGTAAAATATATATACACATTCACAAAATTTACTAGTGTATTATAAATTTATGGATCATTAATCTTAACGGATTAGAAAACAATTTCACTTTGAGAAAAGGCAGCACCTTTTTGTTCACCACATCATAGACCTATTGCACATCAAACTTTATATCTGACAATTTCTCTGTCAAATGTATTTTTACTAGCTTTTTCTCTTAGGAGCACTATTCATCAACATGGATCAGAAAAAATAATAGACAGAGCCTACAGATGCATATGCTTTTTGGCAACATTATTCATTAAGATACTGTATTCTAACAGCTGTATGAATTCTGTACTTGGATGTACATTTGTAGAAACAGTCTCCAATGATCTCAGCTAGGAATAGAAATAGATGAGAAGACAATACCTTAAAAGGTACTAGGGGAAGAGAAATTGCCTCCAGTTTTTATTACTTCAGCATTACTGCAGAATTGGATATTAAGAAAAGACAATTTAGTCTGAAAGCCTCATGGTAGCAAGCACATTTTGGTTAGCATTAACCACTTAGAATCTGAGTAGTTAAGTAAAGTAATGAAAACATAAGAAACAAACCGACAATAAACTGTGAGCAGGGCACAGGCTACAATAGAGTTTTCTATGGGTTGCGTTTCATTCTGTGATTTGGAATACCCTTTGCACATACATAGCTCTGACTGGCTGCATCAAGCTTTTCACAGGTTACCTTCATTTTTTTGTTTTTTAAGGACCTAGCAGAACACTTTGGTATAAAACAGTATACAGGCTTCCTGTCTATATCCATTTCTTACAAGTTGCCACTGGAGTGGGAACAAAAGAAGATTTCAACTAGTACTCCATGTTGCTTTGCACCACAGTAGACCCATCTTGCATTCAACTGTAGACAATGGTTTACAAACAGCATCGGAAATACTGTATATTAATTTAAGTGACTTAATACATAGAATTACTGTGAATTACTTGTCTAGAACCGCTATTTTAGTAGCAGTTTCTTTTCTCCTTTCACTTCCCTAATCAAACCAAATTTTTGCAATCCCAGAGGTTTCTACACAAGCACAGACGTTATACTCAGAAACAGCTTTTAGAAAAACACTACTACTTACTTTTGTGCAAGTGAAGAGAGGGAAAGAAATGCTGGTAACATATAGCACTTTTTAATTCAAAGTATCTCAAGTCACATGCTTTTATTTATCTTTTTTTAAAATTTTCCAAACTGTAATTTTTTTTAACAGGCTCCTGGAAAAATACATTAATACCGTATACAATCCACAATAATTCACCTTCATTTTCTGAGTCTTCTGAATCACCAGTTTCTTCACTTGTTAATTCCTCCTCACTGTAGGTTTCACACTCAGAATCCGTAATTTCACCTTCTTCTGGTTCACTCTCTGTGTCTGCTGTTCTACTGTGATCTGTATATGCTGCAGCATCTGGTGTACTTTTGTGGGAATGTGAATTTACACTGTCTGTAGAAATGGATTCCTTGGATGTTAGACTGTTTCGTGGTTTTGTGTCCATTTTAGTCTTCTTTCTTACATTTGGAGACTCATCTTCTTCAGTAGAACTTACTTGCTCAGTGGTGGAAAAGCAATTCAGACTGTTAGATGATTTCTGCTCTTCTGTGTTCAAATCCTGGAGGGGAGTTACACAGTGTTACAGTCTTTACATATTGAATTTTTCTAAAGAATGCTATTAGCCTGGAAGTAAATTCTTCACTTAGGAAGAATTATTTTTAGAACTATTAAGAAATAGTTAAATTTCCAGAAAGTTTTACACATGCAGTAGGCAGAAGTTTTACATTTCAGTAACAATATTTTCACATCCTATTACATGTGACTGAGACCATCTTCTATTTGGGAAAGTGTGACTGCCCTCCTCTTCTAAACTTCACTTATTCCTCTTCTAAAATTCACTCTTTTCTCACACTTAAGAAACGTTTAGAAACTTTAGAATCTCATCCTCATTTTTAAACATGTACAATACCACTTTGAATATATTCCTATTTTGCTTTTACGACACTCACTTCTGTCCCTCTCTTATTCAATTCTTCCAACTTGCTTAGAAGGTCTTTAATTTATCTTCATTGTATCTTCCTCCTGTTTTTGTCTTCTTTTTATTACCACGGTCCAGAATATCTGGAATGCCCACTCATGCTTCACCTATAGACCTGTTCTTCCTCCTTTCAAAACCACATCTTTAACAAAGTCTTTAATCAAGATAGCATAGAGGGTATAAGCTTAACTTATGCTATGTGAAATAGTTCTACTAAAAATCCATTTTCTACTGCAAGAAATTTCTCAATTTCTCTACTGAGTATCAGACAGATTGGAGTATTACAGGTTCTTCCACCTCCACTTCCTTCATCATCAGAAAGAAAAAAAACCCACAATTTTTTAACTGAGAAATCTAAAGTCTCAATTTTGCCAGAGTACCTTGAAAATGTAATTCTCAATCTAGAAGTTTGACAACTATATTAGAAAAAATAAAAAGAAGGAAAAAAGAGGAAAAAAGAGAAAAAAGAATGGAAGTGCCTTTAAAAGATAAAGTCTTGGATTAAATTATGTGTCATTTTGAGTTCAGAGTGAATGCATTCAATTGTCTTGAATTGTATCAAATATTGCAATAAGGCAGGTAAAAAAAGACATACTTGACTTCCTTCCACGCGTTTCCATTTCAAGATATGTGAAATAACATGAATGTAAACATCATGGAAATTAAACCACTTTCAGAATTGTAAAAATGCATCAGTGGCACAGACTAAGACAAGAATTCCTCTCAGCTGTTGGATAGGCCAATGTACTTTTGAAACACTTTCAGTAAGACAGCAGGTTTTAGGTAAAACCAGGGATTTTTGAAAAGGTTTTCATGCTCTAACTGAAAGACTATCGGTTTGTTCAGTGTTTCTCTGTAATGCACTAGCCGCCCTCCCTGAATCCTCTAAATCCTTGAACAGAAAGGAACAAGATTGCAAGGTCACTGTGTAATGTTGTTTATTTTAAACAAAAAGCGTAGTATTCCTGCCAAAAGTAAGCCTACACAGTTTAGACACGTCAAACACATGAACTCCATTAGAAATATTTTTGGAAAATCTGATTTTTCCTTTTATGAGTTATATTTTTCACTGTATTTGTCTTTGTCTATATTTGTATTTGGTATGGGTGTTAGATTGATACCAAACATTCCAAGGTGTTCTGCAATCTAAAACATACTATTTCTATAATACTGTAAACTAACAAAGTAGGTCAGGGTTTTCTAATCTAATCTAATCTGAAAACAAAGAAATTACACCACCTGCTCAAATCACAAGGAAGGCGAAACAACACTCTACTGTGATGCACTAATGCCCACGTACAATGCTCCAATCACTCAACTCCTTCTCCACTGTGAATCCCGTGATATCCCATGATTTTTGGAATCATTTCAGGTATTTTAAACTAGAAAGTAAAAGGTGCTGTTTCAAAGCAAGGCTACTAAACAACAGACTCTTGGTTCTGTGTCGAACACAGGAATTTTTAAAAACATTCTTATAAAGAGACCAAGGATTCCATTCATATATTCATTCTATGATTTTGCCAATATGACCATTAAGCCTCTGCTCCGCAGTTCCTGTATTTTTTTACAATTGCTACATTCAACTGTTAAGACAGCAAACTAAATAATCAAGTACTGATAAAAATGCAGTCTCCACATTTAGAAAACCTTGTCTGAAATCAAGGATTTTAAAACTGAACATGGATTTTGAGCAGTTCATGATTTCACGGATCTGTATTAAAATGCACATCATGACATAGTGTATAAACATTAAGCATGGGGATACTGAATGAACCTTAAAGCAATTGAAAGGATCTTGTGGTGAAGAAATCCTTTTCCATTATGTATAAAAGGTACTGGTTTTGGCTGGAGTAAAGCTAATTTTATTCACAGTGCCTAGTGTAGGGCTGTGTTTTGGATTTGTGTTGAACACATGGTTGATAATACAGAGATGTTTTATTTATTGCTGAGCAGTGCTTACACAAACCAAGGCCTCTTGCACCACTCCACCAGTGAGGAGGCTGGGAGTGCAAAAGGAGTTGGAAGCAAGACACAACCTGTGTAACTGATCCCAGCTGTCCACAGGGTATCCCATACCACAGAGCATCATGCTTAGCAATTAACCCCGGGGGAGAGACAAGGAAGCAGAAGGGATGTGGAGAGTTTGGCCTTTGTCTTCCCCAGCTACCATTACCTGTGCTGGAGCCCTGCTTTCCTGAGGATGGCTGAACACCTGCCTGCCCAGGCAGGGAAGCAGTGAATCAGTTTCTTGCTTTCTTTTGCTTCCACAAAAGAAATGTGGAAGTATATCAAATATATATATACAAATGTGGCTGTATATCGCAACCCACAANGTGAATCAGTTTCTTGCTTTCTTTTGCTTCCACAAAAGAAATGTGGAAGTATATCAAATATACTGCTGAGGGTGGAGTGAGTGAGCAGCTGTCTGGAGTTTTCTTACTCCTCTCCTTCCAATTCTCTCCCCAGTCCTGCTGAGGGTGGAGTGAGTGAGCAGCTGTCTGGGGCCCAGCGGCCGGCTGGAATTAAACCATGGCCGACTACCAGTACTAACACAGAACACGTGTAGCAAGTATTAACGTGTAACTATGCACTAATGCCTTGCCTCCACATAGTCATTGCTTAAAAACCAGGAACTGGCAGCAGGCACAACATTTGGTAAATATTACCCTGAACAATGCAATAAATCCTAGTAATGAACTTGATTTCTCAATGACTAACTAACTCTTCATCCCAAACATGTGCTACAAGACACAAAGTATGCAAGTACATGCTCATTATAACCATTTTCTACACCAAAATTTTAGGCACATACTTTTTTTCAGTGTTGCTTTGCCCAATACATCACAATAGTAGACTGACACCAACAGTTACGAGTTAGACATGGATTGACTCAACATGTTCCAGGTTTGAAAAACTTTCTATCTACTGGGTATTACCGCAAGATCTCTGGGATTCTTCTCACTAAGCTAAGTTGAGAGGTGTGATCAATCTGTTTGATAATTAACTATTTTTTAACAGAGTTGAGTTGGTTCACATTTCTGCATCCCTGACAAAGCCAGTAGTACTCTGAAATCAGGGTATGTATGTATCCCATGAGGACTGATCTTAAAAGAATAACAAATGATGCTTATGTGAGTGGAATTGATGGTTTTACACAAAGAATAGGCCACAAACTACTGATTACAATGACCTTTTGAAATGCAGATTATTCTACTTAGAAAATACGTATTACCATTGTCATTCAACTGTTTTTGTGAAAAATTAAAAGAATTTTATGCATTTAACTATACTTTTTGCTTTACAGTTACAGAGCAAGACACTGTCTTTCAAAACTTCAATTTTTCTGTATGATGGCTGGTGAACATCCATGTTCATGCAATTTGTCAGCATGCCTATAAATTAGAACTTACTAGTGTGAGCATAGTTAGCTCAATTCTAAGAACTGCACTGTTTAAACTACTTTTTTCAAAATTTATTTTATACAAAACATAGAAATATAGACAAATACAACTTTTCTCAAATGTGTAGCCTGTTGGTTCTTGGTTTGCTAGAAGTTCAGTAGGTGATTTAGCAGAATCATGGGTTCTCAAAACTCTTCTACAGGACTGAATAGTACATCTTTAGCATTGACTCTCTCAGTTCGAAATACTAATCTGAAATTCAGTATTTTACTAAAGAAGTATTTTCAAACACTTAAAAATAGCTTTCACTCAAAAGACTAAGCTTTCATGTACTAAAACCATTTCACAAGTACTTCAGTTACTCTTCATCCACCCTACATAATACTCAATTTTCCAGTGCAAAAAATCTAATTAAATGCCAGAAGAAAAAGCTCTTCCTACATCATATAGGAGCCATTTTATACACTGGCAGACAGCTCTGAAATATGGCGAACAGTAATTTACCTTACTTGAAGAAGGAGTAGTTTCTTTAGTCCAGAGCTTTTATATTATACATGGATGCTAAATACTTCTCTTCCCTAATATTCTAGAATGCCATCAAAGTTTTCTTCAGATGTTACTTACACAGTATTTAAAATACATTTCAAAGCTACTTTGCAGGTGAATGATCAAATAGCTTAAGAAAATTTATTAATTTCTTTAGGAAAAAATGTATCTAAACGTCAATTACTAGATATTATTTTTCCTTTAATAAAAATATCAAGGTTAAAGGTAAACATCCATGGACTACTGTGTTTGTTGTCTCAACTCTACCTTTACCAGAAGCTGCCAATCCAAAAGAAGAAATCTTCAGATTAGCCATGGTTTCTGTCAACTGACGTACCTAAAGACGGGATGAATATCAGCAAAAAGTAAACTACATGTGATAAAAAAAGTAAAAATCACTGCTTCAAGAGTTCTATGGGAAACACTACTAAAACCGCCTTGTCTCTCCTACAGAAGTAGCTATGATGCGTCTACAAGGAAAAGAATATGTTAGAAGTTAATTTTGAGCACCAATCTGAAATAAAATTTACTAGGTGGTATTTTGAAAATAAAAAATTTTAATTTAAAACAAATTTATGGAAAAAAATGGCACGTGTCAGACCTTCCTTCTAAATTTCGCTATGTATTTCTAATGGCACCAATGCAGCAAGTAGAACTGCAGGATCACTACTGCACAGTCTATTCTCCAAACTGTAGGGAAGCCCTGCATCTTGATATTGGGCCAGGGATCCCATTATTATTTATGCCACCTTTTCTTTCTTTTTAAACTTTTCCAAATTTACTTATTTAAAGGGGTTTTTTGTACAGAAGAAAATACTGTGCTTCTTGTCCCACCTTTTTCTACAAAAAGATACCAGAACTAAACTATATGCCTAAAAGTTTCAAGGTATCCCACCAATCTTTTTATGTGACCTGCATAGGAGCTAATACTTCATCCCTGCAAAAAAACCTCCTGATCGTCTACTAAAAGCAAGCAAGTAGAGACCGTATACTTTGTTTCACAAGTCAAAAGAAAACTATTTGTAATACAGCTTCAGTTTAGTGACTGAAGAGAAAGGATCTCTTTGAGGAAAGTACTTGTATAAATCAGGAACTTTCCCCAGGTGATAGAAAGCACATGATTTCCCCTCCACTGTTTTTTTACAATTAGAAGTACATTCATTTTAGCAGACACTTATGAGTATTTTCTTGTTTGGCAATTCAGCTTGCTGAAAATGCAGTAATATTTCAATAGATTAATTTTATCCTTTACATTCTCAGAATTATATTGCGTTTTCTTTAAGAATGCTACAATATTTGTGGACAACTCACTTGCCATTTCTGTAGTGTTAAGCATCCTAATTTCCTACTTACAAATAAATACTATATGTAAGATAGCTGAGTACATGAACTTCTTCACAATAGTTAGAAACTAAAGCACAACAAAAAAACCTCCTGTGACCAGAAACAAAAAGTTACGGGATTGTTCCAGTTACAATCATTTTTTAAATAAAAAAGATATTAACTTTGGCTTAAATTAAGTCATTCAAAAATCACATGCAATTTTGGTATAGCCATAGCTACCAATACCAATACCATAGAAATATGTGCTTGATTATCTACACACACAGATGCTATATTTCCTTACTTCTTGTATTTGCCCATTTTTAAGTAATACTAAATATCTATCAATATTTGTTTACATTTATTCCTTTAACTGAAAAAGAGAGAAAATTTTTTAAGATTCTGTAATTACTACTAACTGTCTTCCCCTGCTTCACACGGATAATCTTATAAACCACCTCAGCTTCACCCAAGAATTATGAAGTTCAGGGGGGTGTATGACATGTTTCCAGAAGTACACCCTGCTTTCTTAACACTAGCGGTCCACAGCCCAGGCATTTAAGCAAATCTTTCTCCTCCCTGTACCATCTGTAGAAAAAGAAAGGCAAGTAAAACCAGCTTTGGTCAAGAAAGCAGGCAATGTTGGGACCATTTTTCAGGCTAGCAGCACAATTTAAAAATTGATTGGGAAAAGCAGAAATGAGGTACTAGTCTTCAAAAGCACTGTCGTAACTTTAATAATTTAAACAGCATTCATGGAAAGAAAAGGCAGAAGACTGGGCAGTAAGTTTGGAGAAAAGCATTTCAATAGACAATGCTTCAACTACAAAGTCCTACCTAAAATCTTTTTAGTTTTATTCTATTATGAACTAATTAGTGCCTTTGGCAATACCAGACTAAACCGGACAACAATCATACTGCCAAAAAATACTATGCATCTATGCACTGGACTGTGCAGCTTATAAACTAATTTTTCAGTTTTACAACAGAAAAATACAATCTTTTATTCCAGCAATCCTAATCTTTTATATTAATATAACGTGGAATTTTTAAGTGATTAATAACCACAGTACAAGAATAAAATGTTTTAACTCAGCTATGTAAACTATGCCAGTAAGGTACTTTTTTCTTCTAACTCCAGCACTGCATTTACAAAGAAGTGCACTGACAAAAAGGCATTCTTTAATTTCTGAGGTTTAAAATGGAGAGTATTTTATGTTTCACTTTGTATTCTCCCTGGTTTTGTTCAAAAAAATTAAAAAGGCCATGATTACTTCTTTGACATTGACCTTCACTCCCTGCTTGCAGAAGGAAAGATCTGTGCACTAGAGTATACTCTAAATGTTTTCCCTGTTACCTTGGTCAAACAAACTAATTTACAAATAAAGCAAAGTACTCAGTTCACCATCAATAAAACACATGAGGAAAAAATGGATGTTTACCTCCTGCCTTGTGACTGGGGAAGTCTCACAGAAAGGATTTGTTAACAAGACTATCTAAATAAAAATATCAGTATAAAGTAAGCTAAAGACAAACCTCTATTTCTAGTATAATCAGATTACAGAAGTAGACTGTGATGGGATTCTAAAAAGTAGTCAACATTATTTGCTAGGTCAGAGCTATACATGCCTTAGAACTTTTATAAACACTCCAGTTGGTTTAGGTAACAGCTCATTACAGAACTAAATTTAAGAGACTTATTAATCAGTTTATGATACAGACTTACACCTAAAGCTTTTCATGTTTCTTTCCCGACACATGATGGATAAAGTTCTGTATTGACCAATGCCTTTTGAGAGTGGCAGAATGCTAATGCAGCATTTGTACAGAACAGGCCCAGAAACTGGGTGCTGATAAAACTGCACTTCCATTGCATTAGCTCTCATCTCTTAAGTCTAAAGAATCATTATACTTAGTGTTGCTAAGTATCCAGATCAAATTTTCTGAATGGAAGGTTCATGTGAAGTTTCCTCAAGGAGAAGGAATTCCTGTATTAGCCACAATTTGTTTATAAAATGTGTAATCAGTCAAAAACCATGATCCATTTAACCTAACTGCACTAAAAACTGTAAAAAAAGTTTCCATTTTCAAATCTTTCAGATGACCTCACTCCAGATCAAAAGTTTTTAACTGTGCACTGACACTATGTGACTATTATGTACAGGTACCAGTACAGTAACGTAATTATTTCAGATTTCAACCAATCTGCTTGTCTGAGGCCTACATAATGAAACTCTGTAATGGTTAAAGCAATAGCTTTGAAGAATGCAAACCAAGAAATCAATATATTTAATATATTCTTAAAATAATATAAGAACTTGGCAGAACAGGACTCAATATCAGTAAGACTGTACATAAAGGAAACGCTTCCTGAGGTTTAACAGCTGCGTTAGAACTTCTTGGTGTTTTGGAATGAGTAATGTTTTTCAAGGCAGTCACTATACACCACAGCGTATGCTTTCTTAGCACTCAGAAAAATTTTCTAACTTAAAATACAAATTAATTAAAATGGGCATTCTTTAAGATGTACAGCTTATCCACATACTAACAACAATGAAAATACACTGACCAAGTAAAGTATCAATAGGAGAGCATAATATGCAAAGAAACAGAACTTCGAGACACCAATCCCAAATGATAGCAGAGATACAGTAAAATGCCAATGGACTAAGCTCTGGAATGCAGCCACAGAGAAAGGATTGTGTATAAGAGAATTTTCAAAATTTACACTTTTCTGATTCCTAATGTGAATCTGAAAAAAACCCAACCGAACAAAAAACCAACAAAAAATCACAAGCCAAAATCCCAAACCCAAGACATTGCCACTAACACTGTATTTCTGATGTAAATCCAACCCACAGAACACTGAATTAATTCTAGTGTGCCTGCTAATCAAAAAACTTCACTGATACTCCGTTTTAGACTCCTTTACAGTTGGGTAGTAACAATACTGAAAAAGCAAGGGGATCCAAGTTAAAAGCTTCATCTCTAATCATTCAATGGGAAAATTATTTGAACACTAACTACGTGTTAGCAACCTGCTATATACGGTTTAAGTATGTTTTAGTTCAAAAAATAAGCATACATTCTCTGTATAAAACCAAGACCCACAATCTGTAAGCTGCATCACGGACAAAAACCCAACAGATTTTGCATTTGCTCTCTGTCAGTTCTGAAGTTACCTTATACTCATCTGCAGCAATCCACTCTGGTTCTTTTCTCTTCTTTCTCCCCTTTTTATCCCTGGTGTGCTTAGTACCAGAGGACTGGTAAGACTGCAGATCCACTCGTGAATGAAACTGGTATCGGCCACTTTCCACATCACAGTAGTAGTAAATTCCAGTTGCTGGGTCATAATACAGTTGGTTTTCCTTCACAAGAAATTAGGAACAATGTTATCATCACTTCAATAAATACACTGTTCAAAGAAACATCTGATTAATGAAGAACCATATTTGAAGTTTGATAAAATGAAAGAACTGTGGTGGCTTGATCCTGGATGGCTACCAGATGCCCATCCAACCACTCTGTCAATTCCCCTCCTCAACAAGACTGGGAAAGAAAGTAAGATGAAAAGCTCATAGGCCAAGACAGAGAGGTCTCTATCATGGGCAAGCCAGATTCGACTTGGAAATAGTTAAAACAGAGCTGGAAGATAAGGATCAACTAAAAACACCTCTCCCAGTCTCTTCTTTTTCACAAGCTCAACTGTACCACTTCATTCCCAGCTCCTCTACCTGTCTTCCCCCACCTGAATGGTGCAGGGAAGTGAGAAGGGGCTGAGATCTGTTCATGAGAAGTCCCTCTATGCTGTTCCTGCCCTAGCATGGGACCTTCAAGAACTGCTTCAAGCATGGGTCCTCCACAGGCCACAGCTCCTACCAGGGAGACCTGCTCTGGGCTCTGGCATGGGCTCTCCACAGGTCAGTTCCCTATGGAGCGGCTTCTGTGTGGGATCCTCCATGGACTGAAGTGCGAGTAGCTTCACTGTGGTCTGCTCTACAAACTGCAGGAAATTGCCTGATCTGGAGCTTGGAGAAGCTCCTCCTGTTGTTTGTTCTCTGTCCCCAGTGTTCACAGGGTTATTTTTCACACTCGCCCCCCCATACACACTGCACCATGCAGAGTTACGCCCTTTCTTACGCTGCTTTCAGAGAGGCACCATCAGCTTCTCTAATGGCTGTTCCTGCAGTGGAACCAGCCATGTCCAGGCAGCCCTCGGCCTCCTCCCACAGAGGCTACCTCTACAGCCCCCAGCCCCATCACCAAAACTTTGCCAGTAAACACTACATTTCCTGTAATTCAGAACACTTACTGACCAAGAAAAGATACTATTTTGGATAACAGTACCATAAACTGTAATCTATAGCCCCAAACATTCATGTGTAACTAAATCCACAAACTATGTCAAAAGCAATGGTATCCTTTTAAGGCCTTAAGAATTAAGTCCAGAAGCGTCCCAGAAACAAACAGCTGTGTACCTCATGCATTTTTTAAAGTTGATTTGAATATAACACTGCAAACAAACTCTCTGTTATCAGCACAGTAGTGTATAGGTATCTATCCACATACCTGTATACATATACACACACACCTCATAGGACAAAAAGAAAACCTTGTCAAAAGCTATATAAAAATGTGTAGCAAAAAGTAACCATTAAGAAGTTCTGATCCATCATCTAATCTGATTTTCTAAAGAAGTGTTTTCTTTCCTGTAGCATCAAACTAGTCGGTAACAGTACTCAAGTAAAAGCACAAACATTTTGTGTATTTTCTCTCAACGTGCTGTTCACTGTGGAGAATCAACTGACTCACTTCAGAAATATGTCTTCTTCTAAACAAGACATCTTTAAGCTCAAGCTTTTACATTTGAAAGAGTTACAGATCAGCTTTATAGCATGAAATTTCTACAACGCCAAGTAACTTAAAGATCCAGGAGACATCAAAAAGAGCTGAATTAAAATTTAAATTTGTATCTTAGCCTGCTATTTTTAATTTGACTGAAATAATTAAACTAACTTAACGCTATTCATCTTCAGTAACCTTTTTCAAAACGTAAGATCAGCTTGGATCTTAGTTCTTTGGCCATATCAACTTTTACTAACAAAACTTATGCAATAGGGAAAAAATGCTAAGGATTTTGGAAATGATCCTTACTGAATTGTAGTAGAATCCAGTGCTGTGGTCATAATACAATCCTGTATTTTCATCATAAATAAATCCGGTTTGTGAAACAGCAGCTTCTGCAGCAGCTCTCAAGCTCTCTGCCAAAGAACCCTCTGGTACTGAAGTTTCTTCTGTCTCCTGATAACAGAAAGTCAGAAAGGTAAGTGCTCCATGAACTTGGACTGTTTCAGATGGCAAAAATCTGGCTGTAGTTTACTGATTTACTCCTACTGATTTCAACAGGACCAAGACTTCAGCCTGTGTCTTTAGTTTTTCCTCAGCTTTACTCAAAAGTCATTCACATCAAAAATACACACAGGAAACAGCTTTCCTTAGGAAAAGCATTCCTAAGACAGATTTCTGCGCTCGGTTCCATTCCAGCTGCTAGATGCTAAGGCACAAGCTCATTTAAGTGAGTGACCTAAGAGAAGGCTGGTGAGCAGGGAAGAAAACCAACCCACCACAAAATAAACAACCCCCACCAACAACGTTGTTGTTCTTGTATGTTGCTTCCTTATGTCAGTGGAAGAAAAAATAAAAAGTACTATTTAAGAAAATCAGCATGGACATATTGGACATACTCTGCTGATAAAAAAGATCCTGCTTTGAGGCTATGTAGGATAGATGTGCCTTTTTACAAAAACTCTCAAACTCCAGGCCACAAACCTAAGAGGATACTACACTTGGAACATACTACAAAAAGAACTAGTTTTGAAGTCTTATTTCAAGGATATTATCAGCACCAGACCATCACAAAAAACCAGTTCATATAAAGATGTCAGGATCACAAGCACATCTTTTAGACGGAATACTAACAAAGTACTGATTTCAAAACTGGTAAAACCCCAGAGAGTCCAGAAACCTGTGAATTCTGGATGAAAGTTTCCTCTTCTCCTTCTTCAATAACTTTGGTGCTGTCTTTCCTCAGCGGAATATTAGCACCTGTCTCCAGTTCCTCTGTGGAGTTATGCTCAGTGCCTTCAGTCCCATGACTGTGCTGCACCGGTAGTTCAGACGCACAATTTTGAGTATCAGTGTGATTGTAATAATTTTCATAGTAGTAATAATCTGCAGGGGGGAGGAGGGAAGAGAAAGGAAAGTTTAAGTTGCATAAATTAGCAAGGCAGTATTTCACTAATGTAGTTTAAGGATGATAAATCTTAAACTGGAAATTTATGCAAGTAAGCAGTCTAACGAAAATCAAATATTAGGTAGTGCCTCTACTTTGAATTTATTCTACTCCTACTGAACAAATTACGTTTTAATATACCTCAAAAATTGGTAAAGCATGCATGTTTGCAACATGAAATTACAAAGTACAATGGCATGAATTCTGCTAGTCCATGCTACATTTTATCCTGAATTAATGGCTTGAATAAATAGGAAATGGTCTGAAAGATAATGCCAGGTTACTGAGTCTAATTCAGCAAAGGATATAGACTTGAAATGTATTCTATATTACAAAATTTTAAAACTAATACACTGTTCTAGATGCCCATTTAAACAATCACCACCCTCTCTACCTGCTTGTGACCATGCAGCACAGTCCTCTGTCTGTACTTCTACACTGGATGTATCTTTCTCGTCTCTATTACGAATTTCTTTAGTGAGTTCTTCAACCTGAAAGAAAAATAGCATGTTAAGAACACAATACTGCATTTTAATGGTCTGCATCTCAGAAAACAGAGTCAGCCTATTCTGCATTCCATAATTCAAACAAAACATAATGGCAGCCTACGTGTTTGATTTTGTTGGGCAGGAGACAATTTTGTACTTCAATGGCTGGCATAAAGAAACACTAATTTCTGCTCACAAAGGAGCAGAGAAACTTAAGGGAGGTTATTCCTAAATGCCCACCCTGCAAAATTGGATTCCAAGCAATGACCACTCTTCTGTGGTGATGACTGTGGCATTTACAAACCACAGAATGTTCTGAACTAGAAGAGATCCACAAGGATCATCAAGTCCAACTCTTGGCCCTGCACAGGACATCACCAAGAATCACACCATGTGCCTGAGAGCATTGTCCAAACGCTTCTTGAGCTCTTTCAGGCTTGGTACTGCGACCACTTCCCCGGGGAGCCTCTTCCATTCCACAAGTATTCCCTGTGTGAAGAACCTTTTCCTAATAGCCAATCTAAAACGTCCCTGACACAACTTCAGGCCGTTCTTTCGGCTTCTGCCAGAGAGATCAGTGCTGTCTGCCTGTTTTCCCTCACAAGAAAGCTGAACACCGCTGATGATGGCTCCCCTAAACTTCCCTGTTTTGCCAGAAGCATTCACAAGGTAGTTCTCCCACTCTTCCTTTACCTCACACTTCGTTTAATAAACTTATTTTCCTCTGCTACAAGTAATCTTCCCTTCTGACTGCAAATCTAACCCTGTGGCAGAGAAGGCGTTACTATTCTCACTACCAAAGTCTCACCCGAGACCTCAAACCGGCCCTGGCCGCCCACAGGCCCGGAGAGCCTGTGGCTGGCTGGCTCCGGGAGCCGAGGGACCGGGTGGAATGGGCACGCCGAGTGGAGGGGACAAGCGGAGCGCGGCCCGAGCGGCATCCGGTCTAGAGGTGGCGGCCGCGGGGGCCCCGTGCCGCCCGGCCCGGAGGGGGCCGAAGGGCCGGAGGCGGCGGTACCCACGGTGGAGGGTCCTACCTGCCTCCTGAGCGCCTCGNCCCAGCGCCCGCCGGTACGGGCGTTGGGTGCGCCGCAGCCGCCGCCGCGCCCGCTCCAGCTGCGCGCGGCACGCGTCCAGCTCCGCCTGCAACGCTGCCGTCGCTGCCGCCGCCTCCCGCTCGCCCGGGTCCGCCCGGCTCTCGGCATCCGGCGGCNGGCCCGGAAAGGCAGCGGCGGCAGCCGGAAGCGGGGCGCGCGGCGGTGCGCGTGCGCCCGGAAAGGGCCGCGGGAGCTCGCGGGGACGGGCCCGCAGCGGGAGCTGCTCCGACGGCGCAGCGTCGGGGCGGAGCTGAAAGGACGAGCAGCAACCCGGAAGGCGGGGCGATCTCGGTGCTCGAATCTGTTCCCGACCTCCACCATCACCTGCACTTGGTCGTGCCGGGCGGAGTTTGCTGCTGGTGGTGGGCCTCAGGGTTCCAGCTGCATCGATCCAGGTTGCATCGTATTACAGAGTTAAAAGTAATTCTAGCGTGTGCTTTCATACAGAAGTATGGCACATTTTTGTTTGGGGTTTTTTTTGGCTTTTGTTTTGGAGTTGAGAGGGGAAAGCTTCTTGAGACTTCTCAGTCAACAGTGTGGGAAACCACACCATATCCTGGCTAGAAATAGTTGGAGCCATTTGAACAGCATTCGGACTCGGTGCTGAGAACTGCAGTACTCCAGCCCTGTATAAATTTCTATTCCTGGGATTTCTCGAAGCAGCTGCGGAAGGTTCTTGGGTTTTCCTCCTGAGCCCCATCTCAAATATCATAATTTTCCAAGCTTAACCTCGCAGGCTTCTTATTTGAAGCGTGCTTTCTCCGCTGACCACAGTGCTTCTCAGTTGGTAGTGAACTGTGTGATACACTCTGTTACTTTTGTGTCTTGCTGCAGAAACGAGAAGTATGTTGTATTAGGTCATAGCCTAGTAGCTTTAGATCTGGCAATAGTGAATATATTGCATACATGGACATCTTCATCTGCCTTTAGGTATGTCCTGAATGATGCACCACCGTTAGACTTTGGGTTTCACCAGGTTTCTTCAAGTAATGTGTTTATTTTATTTACATGCATTTATTTTTAATATGTTACATTTCTGAAAAATAGTAAGTCCAAAGACACCTGAGTTTGAAAACTGCAGTACTTGGCAGTGCTAATTTAACAAGAATGTTCAGTGTGAAGACATGCAGTCATGTGCCGTTCTGACTGGAAACCACCAGGATCAAATGCCTGACTTCTATAAGGTGGGCTACATGAGCAGGCAAGAAGCAAATCTGAGTCTGTCCATATCCTAACTCAAAGGAAATGGGCAAAAATTACATGTGTTTTGTCTTCTTTAAAGCATTTTGTAAAAGGAAGTAAAGCTCTAGCATGGACTGGAGATCCTAAGAGATACTAAAATAACTAACAGAGCTTCAGACCTCAGTTCTGCTCTTCTATAATTTCTCTTTGGAAAGGTATGTCTCATCAGTTGAGAATTAGTGTATTGTCTCTATCAAAAAGTGTTTTATTTTGAATAATGCTTTTGTTTGTGTCAGGATGGTTTCAGTTAATGTGTTTAAGTAAAAAAGGACCTGAGCTGGAGGGAGATACTTCCTGAAAGAGCAGATTCCATTCACTGCCCTGTATTAAATTGCATAGAGTTTAGGGAATAGCACTGTGTTCTTTTTAAAAGACTGGCCTTTGATCTGCAAGTTAAATACCCAATTGTAAAAGTAATGGATGTTGCAATTCAAGCAGTGAGAAGAAGATGAAAAGTGATGCCAGCACTTCAAACAATGCCTGTTCCTGAAGGTTTGCAGCAGATGAAAATGGAGAGGGTGGAGGTGATGTGCATCCCTGCCACCCATCTGTCAGTGCCTCTGAATATGCCACTTTCCTACCCACGTCCTTAGTGCGCCCTTGACATGGACTCATGAGCTGCTGTTGCAACCACTCTGTCTGTACTCCTTGATTCTTTGGGGTGGGGTGGTTACACTTGGAAGTGCAGGTGGCATCCCAATCCAGCTAGACAGGAAACAGATGCCTAGGTCCTGCGTGTTCTGTACTGAAAGGAGGTGAGGACTTCAGTCGCAGGGGCATTTGCTACCAAAAGACAGAGGGCTGTGGAATAAAGATGAAGTAGCTTGTAGGAAGTGGGGACAGCAAGGTTGCTGAAACACACTCTCTGGCCAAGGGCATTATCTCCAGAAGAGCTCTCCTCCCCAAACAGCTATAACAAGCCCAGGCCTCCATGAAAGAAAATGCCACAGTGCATTCTGCCTGCACAAGCAAAATTCAGGTGTAGGAAGGGTGAAGACACAGAGCTCTGTTACTGTCTGTTCTTGCCCTATACCGATGCTATGCAGGAACAACCAAGAGTTGCAGGAATAACCAAGAGTTGCAGGAACATGTGCCAGCCGAGCATGCATGGCTCCAGGACTGCTCTCTCTGTTCCCTCATTCCTCTACCCCAGTGGAAGATGTGGTCCTCATCTGTTTCTCTTTGTGGGTTTCTCATTCTGAGGAGCAGTGCACAGAGGTGGAGGAGTGCTTGAAGCCATTCTTGCCATCACATCTTCAAGGCATTGTCCCATCTCTGAAATGGTAAAGGCTGCTATGAGTATGAGTACATGTGTGTTCTCTATTGTAAAAATGAGCTGAAACATAGTGATTCCGAATTCCTTGAGAATTGTAAGCTTGGTGCTCCCAGTCCTGTATCCTTGCGTCTTGTCTTCTCTTTTTCCGTGTGGGTGACAGCCCCACTGCACTTCAGGTTTTGGGGTAAATCCCTGGCTGATCTTTTCTGGTTTGAGGTTTCTTAGGAAGTGGTGATCATGGGCCTGGCAGATACTTGTTTCTAGCCTTGCAATGACATGGAGATTCTCTAGAAAATTCTTCAGGTGGTGATAGCATAGCTTGAGCTATGGATTTTCACAGGGAAATCCTCAAAAATCTTCCTGGAACTTAATAGTTCTTTTATCAGCATATCACATTTGATGAGGCAGTGATGAATGCAAAGTTCAGTACCCATACAACCTATTTTAAGTAATAGTAGCACTACTGCACACATCACAACCTGCACATGTATCTTAAAGAGAAGTCAGCTACAGGGAAATGAAAGAGAAAACCAGTTGAAGTAGATCAAGCTGCAGATCTTTTCAGCAGGGAATACAGAGATTTTCTACTGTGTCAGCACCCTCCTTTTCATATGGATGTACATTACTTGAAAAATAGTTGTTTGTTTGTTTTTCACAGGCTCTCTGGTGTGGTCCTAAGCTTTTTTAATGTGGCAACATTGTCTAGAGTGGCACTTCTCACAGAATGAATTCTTCAGTACATCCACTGGAGTCACATTGTTTACCCTTGCCGTGGTGCTTCTTTGAAGAAGGCAAAGTGCCTGTGGGTAGATTAAGGGCTCCTTTGCTGTAATGTGGAGTTAAAACTACAGGAGAGCAGAATGTGTCGTGCCAGAGATCTTCATGCTGTTCTTCAGAGCTTGGGCAGACCACTGGCTCAGCTGTGCTCTGGTCCGGTGTCCCAGCTGATGAGGGGTCCCAGCAGCATCCTCTCAGAGACATGAGGCGTATTTCTGCAGAAAAGCAGCCCCAGAACACAATGTGTGCAAACAGAAGACAACTGGTTAGTGACCTCTGTTCTGATAGGCACTGAGGATATTGTGGCATGGGGGTTTTGTCAAGCAAGACCAGAAAGTGCTTGTGAAGGACTGCAGGTACCAGCAAAAAGTCGGTAATTTTAGTGGAATTCATACTGTGCAGACCATTTCAGCCAGTGTTGACAGCTTGTTTTGCAGCAGCACAGAGATTTCAAATAGAATCAGTGAACTACTTGGTACAATCTTGCTGCAGCAACTTCGAGCCAGTTTTAAGATACCAGTATTAATAAGGCTTTAAATTTTCTGCATGGGAGATTCTTTTTGTGTCTGCACCGTGGGTGGCTGTCTCCCTTCACAGCATCTTAAGGCTTCTGGGTTCACGCAGACACCAGCTGTATGTAGTAGGCCTACCCATTGTCCTGCTGCAAGGACAAGCTCCTCAGCTTGCAGATGGGGATACTGGCCCTGTGTCGAGGCATTTGAAGGTGAGACATCACAGCACACAGCACTGCAGAGCTTGAGCCCTGTGAACATATTTCCAATATTCCTAGAGCTTCTGGCCTTGAGACATTCAAGGGTAAGAATGTGAACTCAGAAAATCCAAACTTGTCTAATCATGACTTTATGCAGTGGTCCTTTTCCCTTTGTGTTTCCCTGTAAAGCAAGAAAAGAAAATAGATTTTACCACTAGGTGGCATTTAAGGATTGTGTTTGGTGGGGTTTGTGGTTTTGTTGGTGTGTTTTTGCTTTGTGGTTTTTGGTTGTTTTTTGTTTGTTTGTTTGTTTTTCACTTGTTTGTTTGTTAGTTTTTATTTTTCAATGCCCTGAAACACAGTATTGAAAATTGCCTAACTTGGCAAAATGGATTGGTAACCTAGTTTCCTCTCTCCCTCCAGCTGCTGGAGACAGTCACTGAAATTGGCTTTTGGCTATTCTTTGAGATGATCTGGTCTAAGGACTGCCAGCAGAGTAAAGGAGCAAGACTTGCCTGTTGTGTCTGTAGGAGTTGGTACCCTAGAGAGTGAATCACCTGCTTCTATGGGGCAGCTTTCTACCCTTCTCCTTAGGAATCTCTGCTGCTGGGAGATACCTCTATCCTTAGTGCTGTAGGGTGAACAGATACCTTAACAGAGACACCCGAGTTGCTCCAAAGTCACAATGTTCTTTGCTATTGATGCAGAGGAATAAATACAGATGCACCTTTCCTGCTGTATAAGAGATAACATTGCCTGCATTCTGTCATTACCCCCTGAGCAGCTTGTCTCGAACCGCACATTCACATTCAGAGCGTGTGTGAGTCACCATCCACCTGCCGGCAGGGAGAGGTCACGAGAGACCTCTTGAGAGGGGACAGCATCAACCTAAACTCTTTGGCTTTGATGCGAACTTTGCTTACATGTTTCATAAAGGCTATTCAACACTTTTTTTTTTTTCAGTGGCATAAAGCTTCCAAACATCTGACATCTTTGCTTAGTGATTGCAAATAGACTTTGACAACTTTGCTCAGCTGCAAAGGCAAAAATTTATTAATGCAGGTAAGAGTCAAAGCAGTAAATAAAGGCTGGTCTCTGAAGACAGCAGAGTTCAATATCTGGAGCTCAGGCTGAAGATCCCAGAAAAAACATCTGATGCTAATGATGCCAAAATAGTTGCAGCTAACCCTGTCTGCAGTACTACATCCCCATCCCAGAAGGATCCCACTGGCAGGACAATCAGGGTGGATTTGTTAGCTTGTATCATGCATGCCCCTTTGTCAGTGCAGCAGCAGGAGAGATAGTTCTTTCTTTTCTCGGGGTATGGTGTTGTGGTGTCCAATGCTTGTCGTGTGCTTGCACCCAAGGAGTATGCCTTCCCACTCTGCTCTTTCCAAGTACCTATGTGCAAACCCACTTCATCTGCTCCATCTACTCTTTTGCACCAGCCCTGCTGACATTTCTCCTGCTCTTCACCCTGGCCTCTGGCAAACCTTAGGCTAACAATGGCCAGGCGATGACAGAGAAGTGTGTGGTTTGCCTGCACATTGCCTACAGGGCTGTTCTCTGCCTGTAGCGTGCCCCAGAATCAAAGATGACAGTGCTTGTTACAGGAAGAGAAACAGTCACACAGCAGTCACACAGGTCAATAAACAGGTGGCTAAAACTAAGAAAACTGCCTGTGTGGGTTTTTTGATCGTGTGATAGCAGGGCAGAAAGTGTGCCCATCTCTCCATGGCTGATCACACAGTAAGAACATCAAACAGGGTTTTACACCTGTTTGATCAGCAATGCTTAAATATTAGTAATTGCTACTAATAATAGTATAATATTTGTAGTATTAATTATTACACATATTTGTGGAAGTTGCAGTATTCCCACTTTCTCTCATCATGCTACGGGTTGCTTAATTTTTATATTCTGGTTTTAGTAAAGAATCAAAAGGAACACAAAAATACTGGATGATTTGAAGGTGTGAGTTTGAAACACTTAAGCAAAGTGCTGACAATTAAAAAGCTCTCTTTGAAGGAATTTTTCTTGCAAATGCAGTACTTTTCTGTCTGGGTCATTGTGGGGGAAAAAAAAGCAAAAGAGATAGTTTTGTGAGGGAAAATAGGAAGCAAAGGAAGCAAACTCATCACCAGGTTATTTAAACTGGCAGGTTTCTTCCTGACTCGTATTTCATGAGAAATTCTATAGGTGTGTTATCTGTTAAAAAGTAGCTGGAGTAGTGATCCCAAAACTGCTGAAGTCATTTATAGCCATGGACAGATGCATGTAACTATTCATATTGCAATGCTATTACGTTGAGGCTCTAATTAAGAACAAATCAGGTGTGACCTGTTTTAATACATATGCCATATGAATTACCTGACGTTCCACTGGAAGCCTGATGAGTTTAAATGATCTCAATAGCTTTATTATCTGAATTGGAGCCAAATGGAATTAAATCTAGTTAAAACAAACAAAAAAAAAGGTCAAATTTCAGTATTAATTATTAGATAATTAATTGAGAACCAAATGCAACTCAATGTCCAGGCTATCAGTGGTTTTGATATGAAGCCAGATTTTTAATTTTAACATTTCTTTGGGTTGACATAGACATCTGATTTTTATCTAGTGTATAGGTTTTTTCTGCAAAAATTACCATCTTTTCTATTCTGTGATAAAGTAACATTTAGGATTGTGGAGTTTTAGCTGTTTTCATTCTCGGCAGCCTCTTGAGTCTGATTCATTCCTCACATCCATAACAGCTTCCATCCCTTTGGAATGGAACAAAAGTTGTGTTAGATAAGCAATGTTCAACATTATATCCTGTTCCCAATTATACCCCTGTGATTTTTCTGTGGTTTCTCCTTCTGGGGCCCTGTTAGTCCTGGAAGAGAACATTCAGGCTGTAGTATTTTCAGTTTGTCATGTGAAACAGGTCTTTCAGTATAAAGTTTAAAACTGTATTTGTGACTATATTGTCAGAATTTGTATCTGCATTTAACTTGTATTTTCATGCCACACACAGACATGTGAATTGAAGAGGGTTTAGAGCTTTTATCACGACAAATGCAGGGTTTTCTGAGTCACTCTATTTAAAGGGACATACCTTATTCCCGCCCACATAATCTTCATCAGAAATATTTATACCATTTTCCCAATGTATTCCATCAAATCCTAAAACAGATCACGAATAATATTTACTGCAAAGAAGACCCAATGCGTGACTAGGGAGGTTGTGCTCTCAAAGGGACATGCTGTACTTTGGGTCAATAGCCGAGGTTCAGCTCAACTCCAAAACCACTGCTGACGAGCCAGAGTAGGGAGATGTAGCAGGTGTTTCAGAGGGTTTGCTCTGCATGATGGTGAAACTTGTGGTGTCTTTCTTTTCTCATCACTCTTCTTAGTTGGCTTCCCAAACATCAATAAATCACAAAAATCAGTGGTTTTTTAATATGAGCAAAGCTCTGAAAAAATTCTTTTCTTGCTGTGTGTTAGAAAACTGCAGCAAGTAAGCAGGAATGCATCTGTGTTTTGAGAACAGGAATTCTAGCAGTGAAAACTCCACCAAGACCATGGTCTCAAAGCAGCCCTCAGTTCATATGGCTTTTTGTCTTCCCCAGAACCTATTACAATGTTTTCTTGCCCCATGGAGATTCTTCTTTCAAATCAGCTGCTTTGAAACCTTTGGGTTTAACAGGCTCTTCTTTTTAATTGGCATCTCAGGGTGAGTGTGTAAAGAAACATGTAGGAGAAGGTTGTTCCCTAGGTGGTAATGGCTGCTTTTCTCTCTTTGCCAACAGAAATACACCAAACTCCTTTGCTGGAATTATCTTGATATTGGCTAGCCTGTACTGTTTGTTTGCCACTGTATTATTCTCTTAAATTTCTGTTGAGATTTACATGTGCAAATAAACAAGTCACCACAAAATTTCTGTCTAGATCTCCATCAGCTGCAGAGCATGACAGCTGTCTCATTATTAACCACACTGAAACTCACTATTTGGACTTCTTGTTCTCACACCAGAGTTCAGTTTGCCTGCCCAATTTTTGAAGAGTATGAGGCTGGCTACAAGTGAGACCAACAGAAACCCAAGCTTCTCACTGTTACTGCAGTTTTTGATACCTGATCCAGCTACTGAATTAGTGATGACAAACCAGCTTTGAAATACTAGCAAAACTGAATGAAAGCCTAAATTATGTATGAGGCTGCTAGCTTTTTTTCTTTCTCTCCTCTTCCTTGCTGCTAGTGTTGCCTGTGCCAAGTCATTCAATAGTCCTGTTTACTGCAGATGGGGCACAAACACTTCTAGAAGTTGCTATTTATGCCCACAATGATGTTCAGAGCCCATGTCAGGAATACTGTAGTAGGAAAAGTGTAATGCTACTCACTGTCATGCCTCTGTTCAAATGACTTCTTGGTCAGTAATCAGTCCCAGCATCATAATTCTGGTGCAAACAACTGTATTTTTCCTGTGCATAATGAGAGGGTTAAGGAGAGAATTTTTTTACTACATTGCCGGTATGAACTAATCACCTCCACCCTGAGGAACATACTAATAGCTTTTCAGATGAGAGGGGGAAAAAAAAAATCTGTCCTGTGCTAGCTAGATTTGTCAAGATATTTTAACAGCAAACAATTTGTCTTTTGCCAAAGTAGCCAAAAGGGACAGAGAGATAAAAATACTGGATGATTTTGATGTGAAACTGGGCAAGAATTAGGAACTTATTTCGACAGCTGTAATGTACTGAGAAATGAATATATTCTCAAGCCGTTAAAACTCTCAGAGGGACTGGATGGCTGCCAGTGGCAAAGGTCTGTGGCATTGATACATGCTTCCTTGTCTAATATCTCTTCAAAGAAAACTGGAAAATTTCACAACACAAAAATTCTTTCTTATAATCAAGCATCTCAGACCACTTTGTTCCATGGGGTGGTGAAGTTTTCCCCTGGCCACTTCGATCCTGGGGACTTGTGATCAGGAGTGTCCCCATGTGTGCTTGAATTTATTAGTGTCAATGCAACTGTGCTGTATCACTATTCAGCCCCCTGCCAGCTTCTCCTCAGCTTCCGGAGTTACACAAGCAAACCTACTCCTTCCCTGCCTGCACACAGATGTATTTGAATACTGAATGTGTGTGAGAGGACTCTTCAAGACTCTTGTGCCTTTCCCTTCTCGAGACCAGTTTTCTTGAGATATTGTGGTAAAATTTTGAGATTAATGAGATTTTTTTTTAGGGATTTCTAACAAAATTTATAGAGGGGAGTATTTGGGTACTCATGTGGGCTGCTGAGATGCTCTGTCTCTCAGAGAAAAGATCGTGTAATTAGGGTGATGTGCAGGATCTGGTGGCCATGAAGAATTGCAGCTCCGACCTGAGCACAGCATGGTTTTGTGTTTGGACTCAGGAAACATCTGTCGATCTGGTTCATCCATCATCTGTGACTAACCCCAGGTTTTATGTAAAGAACTGTAGTTCTCTTGAACTTTTTAACTTCAAAACATTGCAGACCAACCAGGGACTAACTTGCTTTAAATAATTAGCATATTCTTGTATGCATACATTCTGGGTCTTCACTCAAGGAAAACCAATAAATTAACTTTAGCTGGGATTCAAATCCTTTAGTGGCAGATTTAAGGTAGAGCTAACTCTTGCTGCTGCCTTTAACTTACTTGGATCTGGTCCATGCACGGAAATGTAATTTAACTTGGGCAGGTATCACAGTACCACAGCTGAACCCCTCTAGGACTGGTAACAGACACCACCGGGGCTAGCACTGTGCTTTGTAAATAAACTTGCTTGCTAGCAACCACTCTCTAAATCGCTAATGCAAGACACACTGTACAGCACAGATAAAGCTTCAGAGGCGGATCTTATAAAGCATCCAGCACACACAAGGAACAGCTGCAATATCCCTTCGGTTGCTCCCCTAACCAGATTAGAAAGCCCATGCTGAAGTATTGAAGACGTGACAGACTGTGTGTCTGTCTTCTGCCTTTGCCTACTAGATTAAGCACATTGTGAAAAGTTTTGCATACTTCTCTTCAAAACAGCAGATGAAGTATGAGGTTGCATGTATGGATCTTATTTCTTTATGTTGTCTCTACACAGAATTGATATGTAAAGGTGGTGATATTCACGAAGGATTGACATTCAGAGTTGTCCTGTGAATAAAATAGAAACTTCTTTAGTATGTAAGTATATGATGAGTCTTAAGATACCTCAGAGATACCTGACTGCAGTGGTTGAAAATATGGTTGTTCTAGTCTGTTCAGAAAAGACTTTTGATCCTGTAAGGTGCTGGGAGACTGCAGTGCAGGCACGTGCTGCTGACAGCATGGTTTTCCAAGGTGATATGCACTTATTTCACCCCTCAGGATAAGCCCCAGCCCCTGGCCTGTGAGCACAAATGGAACTGCAGCAGTTCTAATGCGGTCACAACAGGATGAGTCATTTGATAGTCAGGCTTGAATTTTCTATCATGGCCAGAAAATCTGCCAGTCACTGATTGAAAGAGGAAAAGAGAAGGCTGGGGCAGGATTTGGAGGGAAAAGGAAGTTCCTGTTTCTATAATCAGTGGCCTTTGGTCCACAAAGATCTTCCAGGTCACAAGAAATGAGAAGTAACAGTTACCCTGAAATGCCCCACAGATGCAGAATATTGGCAGAAACCCAACAGAACAATATGTGGAAAAACACATCAGTGCTGGGTGAAGGTGTCTCTTGCTGAGAGAAGGCAGATTTACAGATGTAGGGCATGAGCAGTCACTGCACATTTCATACAAGCCCACACGAGCCAGTGCAAACAGTTCTGTATGTATTAAGTTTATTGAAAACATTTGTTTCCATTATGTAAGATTGCAGCTCCAGACTGGGGTTTTTTTCCCCCAATGAAAGTGCAGGGCAGCTTTAAAGCCATCTTAGCTGTAAGAATTTGCAAATCTTGAAAGTTCAGTGCTCCATGCAGATGTTATGAGTGCCTGTAACTCATCTTTTCAGCCACATGGTAATGGGTCATGGTAGTGTTCCACAAGTTACATATTCTTCCCTATAGCCAAAAATTACCTTTGCTAATGAAATGCTTCATCCTGGAAAATCTGATCAAGTACATGTCTTTCTCCCCAGTGATTGTTCTATCCTTTACAATAAAATTTTTTAAAATTTAGAGCCTTGGAGGGTTCTTTAGGGTGATGTTTCCCCTTGGAATCCATTAAGGCAGCATCTGCATTTTTCCGAGGAAGTTTTCAGGTGAAGTGAACCGTAAGATTGCTCCCAAGCAAACATTCATCTCTACCTAGAAACAGCCTCATTACTCAGCAGGTTATACATTCATTACTGGTTCTCATCTCGAGAGCTTGCAGAGTCACCTGGAGCCTCGTCTAAGTGTTTTAGCACTGGCAAAAATGGGTATTAATGATTGGACCTAATAAGGCCACATTGTAAGGTTTGATTTGAATGCCACTGAGTAACTGGGCCACCTGGAGGTGACCTGCCTGAAAATGTCAGCGCAGCATGTGACTATTGAGAGGGTTAGGCACTGCTGTTTCGATTAGTCATTTTATGACTCTGTCCCTAAATCCATCCATTCAGCCTTTTTTGGGCTTAAAGCCAACCCCAGCTGCTCAGGCTGGGAACTGCCTTCTCTTAGGAAGACTGAAGGAAATGATTTGTGTTGTGTCTATTTGAATCAAAGATCTGCAGGGGATACTTTCTTCCCATCACAAGTGAATTCAAGGCTGTGGGTGACAGGTAGGCCACCACTGTAGCTTATAATGACTCCAGTTAAATCCCCAGCTGCATACTTTAATTGCAAAGTTTAAATTAGGTTATTGTACAAAGAGGGTTCCAAATGTAGGTGTCTTGCTTTCTTAAAATAATCCTCAAAGAGCCGTCACATGCCTAAAGCTCTATGATGTGGTAAAACTTTTCTGTCAAGCTATGACAGGTACCAATGGGCTATGCAGTATTTGAATGCAAATCTGACTCCAACTCTAACACTTGAAAGATGCTGTCTCTTGAGATAGCCATCTCTGGCGTTATCTCTCTTATTCAGAAGTGTAGTTACTAAATATAGAGATCAAAATTATAAATAAAGGGAATTCTGTGAATTGAATGAAGTCAGTTGTGGTGACTGATTTCAGAAAAAGATCTCCACTTCTCAGCAACAACATTCATATTGTCTGTCTGATTATGGGATTGAAGGATAATTCAAGATACCAGGGACCTTCAGAGGTCCTTAGAGCAAACTCCTGCCTAGAACAGAGTCAGGAGTGAGGTCAAACCAGATTATACAGGATTTGTCATGTTACTTCAATGTCCATCAGTCTCTGCAAGAGTTTTGATCCTTGCACTTACCTTGTTCCCTCCGGCACAATCTGAGGATCGCATACAGCAAGACAGTTGGACTCGATGATCTTGGACATCTTTTCCAACCTTTATGATTCTATGACAGTCTCCCAAGTTTGCACTAAATAACGTGAATATATGTTTAATATGTATATATGTTGTGAATGGAGTGAAAGCTTAGACAAGTCCTGCCTTAGGCTTAGATTTCTGGCAGTGGCTTTATTCGAGGTGACCTCCACCCCAAATTGTTCTTGCTTGCAAGTTCTTGAGGATGGCCAGTTAGGTCTATTATAAAATGAATTATTTTTTTAATAGACACAAGATTAACAGACAAAAGATTTTAATAGACTACTTACCACCCAGGATAAGCGAAAGAACTACTAGTGCATACCTAAATAATGTGTGATAAAGGTATCTATATTACAGCTAGTGAAGAAATAGTATAGATTTAGGAAATCAATGTAACTTACCACCGAGTTGATGATGGAGCACATGACTTTCGTTACCCTCAATTCCTGGGAAAGCAACTCAAGACAGGCATCCTCGTTTTGAGGAGAGGTCCCCACACATTTCCAGGGAATGTGCGGAAGACTCCTGCTTTGTAGAAGTTTTGTGTAGCTTTTATGATTTGTAAAATGAAGTGTCTGCCAGTCAGAAATTCAAGGCTTATCTTTCTTCAATCTGCTCTCAAGGGAAGATGTTTATTGTCAGCTTAGAATGCCACCTCCATGGTGCCAGAGATAACTCACTACTGGACAGATATCTGTCTTGGGTTATCTCACCAATTAGCAGATTCATGTGAGGGGGAAAATAATTCTTGCACCAGCTGATAGAAAAGATAAGCTCTTCTGGGGTAGAGAGGAAGTCCTGCTGCAATATATTAGCAAAATACTGGGAAACAGAACCTGAAATGCCTCTGTGCTCAGTCATACCTTATTAAGTTGGTTCATTTCATCCTTAGTTTTGATTCTTGCCTCACCACCTTTCTTCAGCCTTAAACAGGATTTCGCAGAGCAGGGTTCAATTTCTGCATTAAAAAACATTTACAAAAATGTGCCATATTTTTGCCATGTAGCTGTCACTATAATAAAATGTCTCAAAAAATATTTTTTTTATATACAGCAGGGTTATATTTCTATACTAGTCACGGATCTGTATCAATTGGCTTGCCAGCTCCTTCACATACGTCTTTTTTATGTTCTCAAATTTCTTTTTTTGTGTGTGTGATCAAAGGTGTCTGTTGTTGATACTACAGTCCATCTTGTCAGTTGATTACAAGGTTGTATGAATTTGCTACCCTATTTCAGTACATCAATAATTTTCCTTGAAATGATCTTGTACAGATGATCTTACTCTTTTAGGCACTTTGGAGAGATACCTCCATTTATTAATCCATGAATGATATATCTTCAATGAAATACCAGCAGAAACATTTTCAAATCATCTCAACTCCTTCCTGTCTGTGCGGGAGTCGATCTTTGACGAAAATGGAGAATGAGCGCCACATTGGAGCAGCCTGGGTGCCCTCCCCTCTTGTTTCAAAGATGCCTTTGAAGACTTGGCTCTCAGATGCCTGAAAACAGTAGTGTTAATGCTGGAAGTTACCAGTGCTGGAAGTTAGGAGAAAGCAGTCACACAACTTCTTTTGTCTGTTCTTCAAATTCTATTTACCAAGCAAGCTCTCATCTTGGGCTGAAAATATGACTCAGACTGATGTGAGAAAGTATTTCAAGAAGCTCCTGAGTCTTAGTCATTATATTCTGCCAGATGTCAGGGAGCTCTCAAAGTTTTTCAGAGACAAAACTCCAGTTCTTATCCATCTGCTCCGGACTAATTAAAATGTGGTCTGGACAAGACCAAGATGTATGTTGGAATAACTTAGCAAAGGAAGAAGAAGTGATAGCAAGGCAACTTCTGTGTAACAATTAGAGCTCTGCAGGCCACAAACATTCAGAGCTGTTGTTGCCATCCTTTTGCACAGTAACTTTAACAGGCAATCCTTTTGTCTCTGTGCTTATGAGGGATGTCTTTAAGTGGTCCCATTACTTTTAATATCTATCTACAGGCCCCAAAAATCCATTTTGGACAACCAAGGCTGAGCTGAGCTGCATTAGTGGTTTTTGCATAACTTTGCTGCATCGTGGTGCTGGCTGGTATGGAGAAATGTTGTAAGTTTGTCACTGTGCAAAAGAAGACTGTGTTTGTCATCATCGCCTAAAGGCAGGAAATACGGAAACAGCATCCAGGAAAAAGGGAACAATGGCTGAAACAATTAATCTAGAGGAATTGCATTCAGAAACAGAGTAATGGAGGGATAGTTTTTCTCTAATAGGAGTTTAAAAAGAGGCTTTTGTCTTTAATTGTTAGTGATAAATCAAAAATACACATTTATTATGAATACCTGAGGCGGCAAGTGGTCATAATAGAAACCCTTGCAGAAAATCCAACTGCTAAGTATAGAAATATAAAGGGTTGTTCAGCCTGGAGAAAAGAGGCTCAAGGGACACCTTACCGCTCTCTTCAACTATCTGAAAGAAGGTTGTAGCCAGATGGGAGTTGGCTTCTTCTCTCAAGTAACAAGCATTAGGATGAGAGAAAATGGCCTCAAGTTGAGCCAGCGGAAGTTTAACTGGATATTAGAAAAAAATCTTTCTTGGAAAAGAGTTGTGAAATACTGAAACAGGCTTTCCAGGGAAGTGGTGGAGCCACTATCTCTGGAACAATTTAAAAGACATGTAGATGTGGTGCTTGGTGTGTGGTTTAATGGTGGATTTGGCAATGCTGGGCTAATGGTTGAATTTCATGATCTTAAGGGTCTTTTTCAGCCTGAACAATTCCATGATTCTATGGTTCTAAAGAACTATTCAAAGTGAAAACAATCTGTATTATTCCGTACAGTGGGCTAAAATAAGAAATATAAATCACAGACGATTCACGCTGAAATTTCATTCTGGTGACTCAGATAGTTGTTTCCAGAAGAAGCCCCATACATAAAACATATGATAAGAGTAACATAACTAATCTTTTTTAAAACCTGTAAATTGTAGAGACTAATTTCCCCCTTCTCCCCTTATCTGCTTCACCAATGCCATCACGAAGCTATCACCCAGCAAGCAGAGCAGGTAGCACTGTAGAAAATATGTGCAAGGAATTGGGAAGCAGGTACTATGAAAAAATGTAATTATACTAAATAAAAATATATTTCTTTCAGGACATTCATATTAAAGTGACAGCTACATCCTAAGAAATACAGGATATTTTTCTAAAATGTGGAAGTTAAAAGTTTCTCTGCAAGATTCTATCTAAACCTGCAAAAAGCCAGGCCTGATTTCTAGACTAGCTGATGAATATATGTAGCAGTTTTCCAGTTTGTTCTGTGGAATGGTAAAACTCTGGCATAAAACAGCAAGAATGAACGATGTATTTGGTAGCTCTTGGGAGAAGCTGGTGTGAGGACCAAAAAAGGGAAATGAGGGAAAAGGTCTGCATTCCTGTTGTGATGTCTGGGACTTTTTATTTGGATTTTGGCTGATCATGTTTTGTACTTTCTACGTGACCTTTCTCCTTAAGGTACACATTGTTAAACCCAAGGGATTCACAAGGCAATAAATAAATATATTATGTCTTCCACTGTATAACTAATGTGGTATATTTAATTATGTGAGGTTGCAGCCTTAGCTAATTAGTCGACAAAAACACAATTTTTAAAGCCTTTCCTCTGGATTTTTTCATGGTACTGAGGATGTTTGTTTTTTCTTTAGTTGCCTAATTATAAAAAGGCTCAGAAAATATTAATCACAAAAAGAATGACTATTCGGAATATGCATTTTTCTTTTGAATCATCTTTTCAAGAGATACTTACATACATCTTACCAAAACATTTCCCATGATTTCTCCTGGGAAAGATTCGTTGCTGCATGTGCTGCCTCTACACAATTGCTTGTGTTTGGCTCTTTAGGGAACTAAAACTGAATAGACCAGTTTCAGGGATACCTTGATGATGGGTAATGCATGAGCGAATGCATCAGTACATACTGGTCTGATTTAGGTTTTTTTTCCTTAATACCTGAGAAAAGAAGCAGATACATAAAAACCCAAACACTATGAACTCATAAACAGTTAGTCTGATGAACATTTGACTGGGTTCAAGAGACAACATTGGAGAAGTGGGCTTGTATTATATTTGCAGGATTTTGTTTCATTTCAGTCCTCATCTGGTCTTGATTCTTCAGAGAATCCAAAGACATCAGCTGGGATCTAAGGGCTTTGTCATACATACAGCTAAGTGATTAATTTGAAATTTGGGAGGACTTTCTGGTTGAGTCATAACTTCCAAAGACACCTCTTCTGCAATGCCAACAAGCATTTCTACCTTCTGCATTGCAGCCACATATTACCATAACACTGTGAACCTCCTGTTTGAGTCTGTCCAACATTTTCTGGCAATAGCTAGAAAAAAAAAAGTTTGCTTTTATCCTGCCTCATTTTCATGTTCTGCTGTACAGTGTTGCCCCTGTGTCACTGGGTGGTGGGAAGTAACCAGATGTCTCCCGTGCCCCATCCCAAGTGATGAACTCAGTCAAGCCCTTCCTCAGCAGAAAAGATAGATTTCAAAATGTTTTTCCCTAACAGCTGCTTCTGCTGTGATGCAGCCAGCCAGGAGCTTAGGTAGGTGGCTGGACCAGCTACCAGAGCCAAGGGCTGAAAGAAGTCCCAGCATATGCCTCTGCCCCTGGAGGGGATTTGTGTTTACATCCATAGGCAAGCAGAAGGGAGGTGCAGGTGCAGTGGCTCTCAGCTTGGGGGACCATGCTGGTTGAGATGGGACTGAAGCCAGGGGCCTGCCTCACTTGTCAAGGGTAGCCAGAAAACCCCTATGGACCTGGGGAGGCTGGGAAGAAGCTGGGAAGTGCAGTGTACCAAATAGGGTCCCTAATTTCTTCAGCCTTGACTGTCTGTTCATTAAGCCAATTTAATTCAGCCTTAAAGTGTAACTAATATTGAGATCTGTTTCCTGTGCAGAAGTTGCATTACCTAGGGAAGCATGATTCTGGAACTGAAAAGCCTCTCCATCACCATGGGCTTCTTGCTACATGGAAAGTTTGGTTTGCAACCCAGGAAGGTGAGGTGTTGGTCAGAAACAGGATAAAATGGCTGTTTTCCCATCACTAATGTCAAGGCCATGGCTAACATTTCCTTTTACTCCTAAGGAGTAAGGCTTATTTGTCTTCAGTTTCTTTTCTCTGTCTGCTCTAGAATTATTATAATGGTGATTTCTGTTACTTTACTAGTGGCTCAGTGGCTTTAAAATGGGACTTTTACGGTGATGTTACACTAATGTCTAATTGAAAATGTTTTAATTAAAACCTGAATTGTGTTGATGTTTTAACTTCACCTCTGACTCAAATAATTAATACATTAAATGGGCACTGAAATATCATAAACAGCCAGTTTTGAAGTTAAGTATTTTAAATTGAAAAAAAATTGAAGCTAATTGAACGTGACATATCTTTCAAAAATTCAAAGTAACAGTTCAGATGCTCTGAATACCAACCCCTTTCCTTCTCCCCAACACAAAAAGTATTTGTTTCTTTTAAACATCAAAATGTCATGAATGTACCTTTCAATCACATTTATTAAGAAATGCACTGAGGGGTGGTTGGAAGTAAACATGAGTTTTAAATGTTCTTAATTGTTTATCCTGCTCGTAGTACAGTCTTGGAGCTCATTCACCCCAAATGAGAAAACAAACAACAGTTATTTCCATGACTCACAAGCACTCAGAAAAAAATATGGAGAGTTTAAATGCTAATCTGAGATTTTCTTGCTCCTCAAAGTAAAAACATTTTCTCAACTAATAAAAAACCACTTTGGTCATAGCTCTAGTCATAAAGGACTAGTAGTAATCGTATTCAGGAGCTCAAAATGTTGGTGTTGCTGCTGGCTCTTTCTGTTCTTGTACCCCAGTCTTGGTCTTTGCCACGTAATGGACAAGACGTCATCAAGTCTCTCAGTAAGACGAATAGCATGATCTCCTCCTTTGAAAGTTACGTGAGATTTAAGGGGTGGATAAAGACATTTACTAGCTTTGTTATTTGAAAACAATTGCTATTAGTGAACGGCTTTCTTACAAAACACACAAACCGCTTTTCATTCCCATTCCTATTCTACCAATGCAGTAAAAGGCATCTGAAATGTCAAGAATGGTTTTCGTGTAATCAACATTAATATTTTTTCATCAGTTGACAGATTTGTTAAGGAGCAGTCTCTAGAGGAAAGATGAGGGGGGCATCCTTTTGGCTGTGAAGAATTAGACAAGGCAAACATGCAGAGACTGTGAGAGGAAACAACAGCAAAGACAGAAATCCCAGTTCCATTTCTGGCATCTCTTACTCGCTTTTGCAAGCAAAATTCAGGTGTCAAACACTTAAACTGTTTTTCTGACTTTCTTTGGTCTCACAAGGTCATATGGTCGTATTTTAAGGTCACCCATCTGATGAATTTCTGGGTCAAAGGCACAGCTCACTGGCAAAAGACACACTAGGGCATGCTCAGAAGAAGAAGAAAGTCAACTAATGCAGTAAAGAAAAAAGATCTGAGATGAGGGGAGACACTGAGATCTCCCACCCCACTGAGGATGCAGCTGTCTCTACAGGAGCTGGCAGCATCTTGCTGAACACAGTGGCCAGTTCTGGATAGTCTCATATGGTCACTGAGGCCACGCCAGTCTGGAAACACCCAGGCCATCTGGGTCTCCAGGTCTTGAGGCTCAATGGCCTCTCCAAAGCATACCTGGTACCCCCCAGCACATTTGACTTATATGTCACAGCACATGACATCAGCTTCTGCAGCATTCTCAGCCAGGTTCTGGTGCAAAGGGAACAGCAGAGGCAGGACAGCATGGAGGCAGCGCCTCTTGTTGACCTCAGCTGGATGACATCTTCCAACCACATGTCTGTTGTCTATTTTACTGCTGGAAATGTTAGTTTGACCTGCAATCATAATGTGGTCTAACAGCTCTTGTCCCTTGTGTCTGAGGGTACAAATCCTACTGGTGCCTGATTTTTGGCAGAGTAAGCAAGTCACATGCAGGCTGGTTCATGCTGCCTGGAACCCTGAAACATACCCAGGTTTTGTAGTGAAGAGGTCTGGTACCAAACAGAGGCTGGCAGCAGGTCAAGACTTGCCCAGACTGGTGGTTCATCAGCCCTTTTTGATAGCTGGCACCCTCTGGTTAAATGATATGTTTTTAGTGAATATCAAGAGTCAGCATCCAGGTTAACAAATCTATGCTATTCCATTAACATATCCTTCTGCTTTATGAACTTAACCGAATTGCCAAAAAAAGGGGAAATTACTTCTTTGAGTTTTGATCTCCCCAAAACAGCTGTATTTCAGCATTGACCCACCGAATTTCAGTTTTGACCCATAGATTTTCCTGACTTGCAATTACCTTATTTGATGCATGCAAACTCAGGTTGTGGCTTAGAATAATTCTGTATTATCTACTTGAGGCATCTTTGTTGTTTAGGTCCTGTACCACTAGACTCCAGTTCCTACACACATATTAGCGTACTACCTCCTTCCACTTTATTCAAGTGTCAGTAAAAATAAGTGGATGGAAAAAACTAGTATTATTACAGCTAAAAGATGATCTCACTGTGTATCCCTGCAATCATTCTCTTTAAGCCAACATGGAGGGAAGAAGGGTCGGGGATTTTGGACCCTTGCTGGGATCCTTGTTAAAGACCAATTTATTTTTCATTATTTAATAGACAATGTTGAAAACACAAATATCAGTGGGATAAAAATGGTTTATGTAAGTGGCAGTGGGAAAACTCTGTGGTAAACCAAAGGTGAGACTAATCCCCTAACAGAGAGGAATGAGTAATCACAGCTGAGTCAGACAGAGGAAGGCTTCGCTGGGTGCTGAGTGCGTCCATGAGAAGCTGAGCATTTCTACTCCTGTGACAGTGGTCACTACAGGCAAGGCAGGAACTATGTGAGTACCAGAACAATTTGGAGAAGACAAGTGAAAGGGCTGCTTGAATTTCCAGTGAAACTTGACCAAGTGGCTTTTTACTACCTGTGTAATGAGAATTACTACTGAGCAGTAAATTACTGGGGGTAAAAATGCTCCATGACAGTCCTGCAAAAAAACCAATAAAGAACCATTACTGTGCATTTTTTTAAGAAGGCCAGATAACCTGTTCAAGGGTGCTATTAAGCCAGGAACAGCGTTATCTAGAACAAGAGATGTATTTCCAATGCTCAGCTAAGATTATGCCACTTTATTGCTCTTATTAAAGGTGTGCAACATCAGGAGAGAGTTTAGTACGCCATTTCTCGGGGGAGCCATTTGCCTTATGGTATTTGCAGCTTGCATAAATAGAGGATGAGAGAGATGTTGATTCTGAGTCTTTTTCCTAGGTATAAATACTGAAGAAAACAAATCAGATGGGTGGCTAGGCCCCAGAGTGTTCTCTAAAGGTTGCAAAGGGAAATCATCTCTTTTAACATATTCCATTTGCAACCTTCTGTCTAATGGGTTGTCCCTGGAAAGCAAAGGTATGTTCTAAAGCTTTCTTAGTTGTTTTTCCCAACAAACTGGGAAAGCTCAGGCTGTTCCAGCAACCTGTCACTGCCAGAAAGGGGAGATTGTGTTTCCACCTCTCCCAGCCTCCGTGACTCATGCCTGGCCCTGAATTGCAGGGGCTCGCTGAGTCCTTTGCTAAACTGCACTGTCTCGCTGGCTTGGCAGGGAGTGATGTGGCAGGTTCTCCATGTGAGGGGCACAGAGGAGGGTCAGACACACTGGAGAAGCCAAAAGGAGAGAAGAGGAGGACATGAGCCTCAGTCGCTAGCATCTTCTGACCCCTCGAAGAGCAGACAAAACCTTTTCCTGGCTTCTTTTATTTTTAAAGGAGAAGTAAGCAGCTTTAGACCCTCCTTTCTCCCTATCTCCACCATCATGAGGGATGATGATGATGAAGGAGCACAACTTACCTGCTGCCTTCATTTGCTCTTTTGTCTGTACAGGCTCCTAGGTCCCACCCCCTTGGGTAGTTTGGGGTCTGTATGCTCCCTGGCAGAGTCTTGATGCTTGCTTACCTTCACTGCTCCTGAGGCTTATCCAGTCTTGAGGGGAAAAGCAAAAGGGTGAAAATAAACCACACTACAGATTCCAGTCAGATGTTCACTTCTAAACACAGGCTTGACAAATAGTGCTCTGTCAGTATCAATGCACATCAGTGACCATATTGTTCAGTCTTGCATTTGGGAGTGCTTTCCAATTAAAAGCAAACCACTGAAAGAGACTTTCAAATTGGTTTCATTGAAGAAGAAGAAATGAAGGGAAGCTACTTGAGATCTGACAATAGCTGGAGTGATTTGTAAGCATGAAGCATGCAAGATAACATTTAATTAACAGTGGCAAAAATAGAACATCACTTTGAATTTACGTAAGTTCTCTTGTTCTACTTATGAGCAATGCCCTTTCTTTAAGTCTCTCTGTTCAGAAAAATGTATTAACCCTCCACTCCTGTAGATGATATACTAGTCACAGGTTGAACAGCATTTCCCCTCCCTTTTTTGAAGATTTCAATACTCACATGTTGGGTACCCAGGCAGTATGTTCCAAAAAATCTCAATCAAATAATTTTCCCTAAAGCAGTGAAAATGACTGTTTGTAATGTAGAAATTACAGATAAATCCCCATATCTGACTGTGCAGAAACTTGTCTAATAACTGCTGCATGAATTTGAAGCACCTCTGTGTCTAAATCAAGTAATATGTCCTGAGCATATGGAGAAGCTGGGATGCCGGCAACTCAGGTGACAATCCTGGGCCCCCTGCTCAACAGAGCCAAACAAAAAGGGTTTTGGTGCTAGTCACCTGATCAGTTTTGGATGTCTGCTGTTCCCAGTCTCTGTTTTTCCCTCCTGACCAGTGAGAGGGCCCTGACACCGTGTATGACTCCAATTATTCAGTGAGACAGGTCTTGAGAGGGTCTTGGCTCAGAGCACACCTCTCAGCCCCATTATTACTCCAGTAATCGCTACAGATGGGAAACCCTTTCCCATGGCCTCTGCTCAGCATACTGTGTGACCGTGTTGCTGTCTGCATCCAGTTTCCATCCTGCATCAGATGTCAGTGTTGAGACACCACTGAAACGGTCATTAGGTCATTATGCTCCAAAACCCTCTCCAACCCATCTGGCAGCCTGCATCTCCCTTTGCAGTGAAGCTGGACAAGTTGCCTCGCTAAGGACACCGTTCCTGCGCACCTGCTTTGAGAGCCTGGGGTGATAGGCTGGTGACAGAACAGCAGCTGTTTAGTAGTATCCATGGTGCTGGACAGGGTCCCTACCTTATTCACTGCTCCTCCAATTCCTTGTGATGGAGAGGGTGTTTTAGACCTAGGAAACAATTGGAGGGACATATAATAGCCAGGTCGTGGCCTCCCTGTCCATGGAGAGCTCCACCCTTTGCTGGCTAGGGCCCTGAGCAACTTGGTGCAGCTATGAGCAAGTGCCCAGATGATCTGCTGAGTCGTCTCCAGACAGAGCAGCTCTGAGCGGCTGGGGCCCGCCGTGGGCACATGGCTCATTGGCATTTGAACACACTTGGTTTTACTCCAGTTTTAAGTTTTGCAAGCTTACCTCATACTATACTACACCTCTGTACATTAGAAAACATCAAAGAAACCAATATGAAAACCAGCAGTAATTAGTAGTAATAGTAAGTTGTACAGGAATTAGTAGTTAAAACCCACTAGTAATCAGTAATTAATTATTCATGGCAATAAATCAGTTCTACAGGAAACATGAGCATAGGTGGCATCTATTTATGTGATGTTGTTATTCTTAATTGAGCTGTGCTCCAGTTTTTGTGACAGCTGTTTTAAAGTCGCTGGCAGAACTGAAGGCTTTTCAATTCTGGGGTCTCCTTATCATACCACTGGGTTATGATGAGCCAGCTTGGTCTTTTCCAAATGATTTTCCTTTTGCATTTGATGCAATGCAGGCTCTAAAACCTACTTGACTTTGATGTGTCCTCCGTAAAGTATGCAAATACACACTTGTCCGAACTTTCCCCTCCTGCTCCACTTTTCTTTAACAAGACTAGTAAGGACAACTGTCCCAATCAGCCAAGAGATGGGAACACACTCTGATGGACCATGTTCCCCAGTTAAGCTGGTTTTGGATGAGAGCAAGCCACAACCACTGGGACAAATCTCCCAGGATTCAATCTAGTTCATTCTATGTTTTAGATTAGATCATCTAAACACCATTTCCCCTGTATCCTCACCACCCCACAAAATCGTATCATTTACTGGCTGTAGAGATTGATAGCTCAGATGGGCTGAGAATGAGCAGGTTTCTTATTTTTGTAATCCCCATTATCTATGTTCAATCTAACCAGATTATGATAGTACATATGCAGCAATTTCCATGTTTTGTGAAGAATCTATTTCTAACATGAAAAATACTGTATTTGGAGAGGTAGGGCTGATATAGCTGTAGTGACAAATGGATCAGCCACAAACAATCTCCTTCCAAAAATAGCTACATGTTTGGATGTAATGAGATGATAAATGTGGATGTCAGCTGCATTAAGAATGGACTTTATTATGCAGGGATGGCTCTGTGAAGCTTCCCAGACTTACTTTTTTTCTGCCTCTTATTTTGAGGATCCAATTCTCCCTGCTTCTAAGCTGATCTTTCGTATTTTTCATCATCTCCTCTACTTAAAGGAACTCAGTGTGCTCTAACAGGAGTCTTTTTTCACCAGTAATACTAGTAATATTGCTTCTTCCCAAAGCTTCAGCTCAACCCAGGAGCTTGCAGCAGCATGAAGACGAAGGATTTTTAGTACAATGAGAAGCTGCCTACACCTCCCCAAAGGTGAGACTGGAGCTTGACAGATTAGACTGTCAGAGACCCTGTTTGGTTATCACTTCATTTGGGATGCTTCATTTCTGGCTTTCAATTTATTTTTGTATCTGGCAGGACTGAAGGAGGATTTACTATGACTCAAATTCAATTATGGCAATGTAAGAAACATGCCCTATTAATCTCATTTGCCTTGCGAACAGGCCAGATTTCCAAACCAAGATATTTTAAGAGAGACCAGGAACTTAGGTTTGTGTTTCAACCTCCTTCAAGAGGTGCCCAGTTTAATGCTCAGTTTACTACAACCCCTGAATCTGAGCAGGATTGAGACCAACAGATACCTAGAGATATTGCTGATTTTGTCATGCCTTGTGTCCTCACAGAAGCAACAACAAAGTGCTTTGAACCTGCTTGTTCTCCTGTCTGCTTGGTGTAGTCCTTGTAGGCTTTTTGGGATCTGCAAAATCCACATGCAGATAGTTCTGATATCAGGAGGGGCCTGTTTGGCTTGCAGTAGGTGACAGCTGTAGGTCATGGAGCTGCATGTGTTCAGCTCCTGCTGAGCCACACACTTCGTGTGACTTCTCACCACTAGAAAGGGTTTTGGACTGGGCCAAGCCAGGTAGGATCAGCTGAGACTCTCAGCAAGTACCCCCATCAGCGTAATTGAACTTCTGACGTCTGAACAAGCTGACAGAAGGAGTCATCAACATCCAGCTTCTCTGAGTTCAGCCCGTTCTGCTGTGCTGTAGATGTCTGCTGCTGTCATTTAATTAAAGCTGAGTTTTCCAAAGACAGTGATTGTTCTTCAGACAAATTATTATGATTTTTTTATCATCTGCCATTATGATAATTCTGTAATTTTTTTTGTTGCGTGTTAAGTACTCAGTCATCCCCTCTACTATTGTCTCATATTGCTTTAATAACTGAGCATTATTCATTATTTAATGTTTTATTTAGCTGCATGCCAGTGCCTGCCTCTAGCTGCACATGTCCAAGGTATGCGCAGTGGTCAGTGGGCCATGATGATGGTCAGACTGAATGATAAAGCAGCTTCTCCTGCTGTCCTCCACAAAACAGAGCCCTCCCCGAGCATGTCCTCACCACCAGCAGTGGGAAGCATCCCACAGTAGGAGAAGACCCAAGATTATCCTCACTCGACAAGTTTGCTCAGACTCCCAGGAGCACTGCAAAAGAGTCTGTAATACTGTGGTCCTCTCTCATGGGGCTCCAGGAGCTTGGACAAGGCAGACCCAGGGATGCACCAGGGGAAAGGAGGAGAGCTGGGATGCTGTGCCTGTGAGCCTAAAGTTCAGAAGATGTTTCTCCTCCAGCTTTGGGGCATGTCAGCTCCTGGCAGAAGCAATGAGGCACCCATAGGCTTCTCCTCTAGGCCCTTTCCCTTCTTCACAGCCCTCCTCTGGATGCTCTCTAGTAGCTTTATATTTTTCTTATCCTGTGGCACCCAACACTGCCCCCAGCACTGGAGGTGAGGCCGCTCCAGTGCAGAGGAGAGCGGGACAATCCATCCATTGCCCGGCTGGCGATGCTGTGCCTGATGCCCCCCAGGACACGGGTGGCCCTCCTGGCTGCCAGGGCACAGTGGGTGCCAAGTGGTGGGATATCCATGAGCAATGTGCCCTTCACGAAACAAGCATCACGCACTTGACCTGAAAGACGTGCTTGGGGGTCTTCAAAATTCTATGTGAGTCCTGATGAGGGACACCGAGCACCAGTACATAGATGGAAGGCAAATTTTGGTTATAAATCTGCTTGCTTTCCTGTTGAGGGGCAAAGTTATAAAAAAAACTATTAGTCAACACTGTAATTGATGGTTTGATGGTAATTTGCAGCAGCACGGTACCATGAATATCAATTTTATTCAAAGGAACAGATAATGAAAACTTTTCATTTTGTAGTGACTCACGTGTAATACACTGCATTTCCTTTAATAGGAAATGATGTGCGTACAAAATCCATAGTTGCTATGATTAGTTGTTGCTGATCTTTAAAGATAAGAAGCAAAGTGGGGGGAAAAAATTGAAAACTGTGTCAATTTATCAACAAGAAAGTTACTCAGATACCAGAAGTAATGAGTCTCTGAATAAAAATGACTATAATGAATCACTTCCTTGAAGTATAATTTAGCTGTGTTTAGAACTGAGTAAGTACAGCTTTGCAGTCCTAAGAAGAGTGCATTTCATGAAGGCAAGTGAAATTTCTTGGAGTCATTAAAAATTAGTTTGATCTCTGTAACATAATTGGTCCTACGTATATTCCAGTGAAGAACAACGGAATTTAGCTTTCTGTACCCTATGTGCAAAAAATAATGTAGTCCCTGCAGATGCATAAAATCTACTTGGCATGTGAAGCCAGTGCAGTGTGATGGCACTGGAAATATATTTTACATTTCCAGGAGCAGACATTATGTGGGAAGCAGGTTATACAGTCAAGCACTTAATGTGTTCTGCAAATCTACTTTCCTTACTATTCAGCTTCATGCAACTCCTCTCTAACTATTGATTGAAACTTCACCACAGAGAAAGCAGGGCATGATTGCACAGATTCAATGTTAGCAGAGCAGATCCTTAGAAGATGTTTTAGAAGTTGCTTAGGCTGCCATTCAGAAAGACCAGATTTGTTTTGCTCTGAGTGCTTATTTTTATTGTCAGTTGCGAAAGATAAAAATCAACAATTTTAGCAGAAAAACTTCAACTTAAAAAATTGTTGTGCGTTATTACAGGGAGCTGCACATTACTGCCAATAAATCTACAATATTTTTGTTACTGCTTTATAAAGAAAGAATCCAATTCTGGGAACAGATCATCACTTCACAAAGCAAGAAATCATTGTAATATCTGACTATTGTCAGTCTTTCTAAGTTACAGTTGTTCTTCGGAGTTTACCTCAGAAGACAGAAATCAATAGAATCAAAGAATTGTAAAATATCCAGAGTTGGAAGGAAGCCACAAGAATCAAAGTCCATGTCCTGGCCCTGCTCAGGACATCCCCGTGAATCACACCACGTGCCTGAGAACATTGTCCAAACTCTTCCTGAACTCTGTTGGGCTTGGTGCTGTGACCACCTGGTGACAGGTTCTGGAGAGCCTGTTCCATTGCCCAACCACCCTCTGGGTGGAGAACCTTTTTCTGACATCCAACCTAAACCTTCACTGTTACAACTTCATTCCCTTGGGTCCCGTCACTGGCCACCACAGAGAAGAGATCAGTGCCTGCCCCTCCTCTTCCCCTCACAAGGAAGCCACAAGGAAGCTGTACACAGCAATGAGGTCTCCCCTCAGTCTCCTTCAGGCTGAACAGACCAAGTGACCTCAGCCACTCCTACTGTGGCTTCCCCTTATGGCCCATCACCATCCCCATGGCTCTCCTTTGGACACTCTCCAATAGCTTTATATCTCTCTTATCCTGTGGCACCCAAAATTGCCCCCAGCACTGGAGGTGAGGCCGCCTCAGTGCAGAGCAGAGTGGGACAATCCCCTCCCTTGCCTGGCTGGCGATGCTGTGCCTGATGCCCCCACTCCTGGCTGCCAGGGCACTGCTGAGTCGAGTTCAGCTTGCCATCCACCAGGACCCCCAGGTTCCTTTGCATAGCACTGCTTTCCAGCCTCTCATTCCCCACTGTGTGTGTACATCCAGGGTTGAATACAGCACTCATCCCAGTGCACCTCATCCCAGTGCAGGATACAGCACTTGCCCTTGTTAAACCTCACATGATTGGTGATTGTCCATCTCTCTAATTTGTCAAGGTCTCTCTACGGGGTCTCCCTGCCTTCGAGGGAGTCAACAGCTCCTCCCAGTTTAGTGTCATCGGACCAGCTTTGATAAAAGATTTCTAATGTACCTTACTTATTGAAAATAACACTTAATTTCAAAGTGGTTTTTTTTTTCCTTAAAAATCCCAAACAGCTTGAACAAGTCTGTATCTGTTCCTGTATCAAGTCCTATTTTATAAGGCTCTTGGCTGAGGTTATCTCAGTTCATTAGAGCACAGTGCAAATAACACCAGGATTGTGGGTTTGATCCCCATATGGACCATTCACTAAAGAGTTGGACTTGGTGATCCTTGTGGGTCCCTTTCAACTCAGAATATTCTGTGATCTGTGATTGCTCCATGTTGGTGGGTCCCATAACAATGTTCCCTGTTCCATTGCCAAAAAACTCGTGACAAACATTTTTCAGTTGACTGATTCTTTCAAATGCCTGTGGTCACTTCTCTAGGGACAGATTTTTTTCCCAGTATCTCCAGAATATTTCCATCTTCTCTTCTGAATAATTTTAACAACAAAAACTTTGCACTTTCTATCAAATCTCTACATTATTATTCACACATTTTGTTTATACCTGGTATAGATGGAGACAAAACCCCCAACATTTCAGCTGAAGAATTATTGCATGATTTTAAGTAGAAGAGTTTTCATTGTCAAATCTCAATTGATTTGAGATTTTTAAGGTGGGAGATTCAGCCTCCCTCTGGGCAACTCACTACAACATTTTTTCTGAACAGCCACTCTGGACTTAATGCTAGTCCAGCAATGCAGGAGTGGATTCATGTCCTGTATCCCTCAGTCTTCAAAGAGATTTTTTTGCAGTAAGAATTGCTGATTACTTCCTTTCCCTGCAAACAACGATTTTTAGTAGTAGGATGTTTAGTAGTTTTTGTGGAGCTGAAGAGTTTTTCAGTCATTGCTTGAGTGTTGGCTAGCCTATCAGTTCAAGGTCCGTGGTTTTCTTTCTAAGTCTAGCACAGTGTTCTTGTGGCATGTGCTGTTGTGGTATCATGACACCTTTTATACCACTTCCCTAAGAAAAAGTCAGTGGTGATGCCAAGTAAAAAAGGTGAAGAAAAGTGGTTTATTCTCAGACATCAGAGTCTGCACAAAGTCTGTCACTCACACCTTTTCCGGATGGCTTTGTGGGTTTTATCATTAATTGTGAGATTTGAGGATTTTACCTGCAGTGATGAATGACAGGGTATCTAGATACTGGTCCTACAATTTGTTATCAAAGCCAACATTTCGAAACACTTCATCTTCAAAGACTTCTATTACATTTTTATTTTTAGGGGCTTGATTTCTTTCTTTATTCTTAGGAGACCTTCCATTTCCTGTTGTCCTCCAGGCTACAACCTTGCTAATTGATAAGTTCTTTTTTTATTTCTTTCAACAGATATTCAAGTTATTGACCTATTTCTAATCCTGCTTTTTTTTTACTCATCTGTGGATTTTCAGTTACCTTTTTTTTTCTTCTTGCAGTGCTTTTATTGTCTTTTTTTCCCCCACTTATGAGGATACTTATTTCCTTACTTCTCCAGCACTAAACCCTTGAGGATTCATGTCATTTGACATCTAAGAGCTTACTTCTTGCGACTGAAGCTCTGCAGCTCCTGAAATGATGAGGGCCTCCATAAATCCACATACAGAGATTGAAGTGGCTTGATTTTCTGTGTGAGGTATATCTTAAAGCACAGACCAGAGAATGCCTGGTAGTCTGGGATCCAGGTTTGTCTAAGACAGCCATCAGAGAGGAGTGATACCATTGATGGTGCTGCCTAAATTTATGCTGATTAAAAGACAACCAGTTCTGAGAAAACTGCTATACACTTGAGTATTACGCATGAACAGTATCAATAGATGGTGCTGCCCATCATATGCAGTGTCGTTTTTCATTCTCCTTCATCTATAGCGATATGATTTCTTACTAATGGAGTCCACTTCTGTACAACATGGAAGGTGAAATCTCAAATTTCTTAGCATTAAGAACCTTTTCTACAAGGCATTGGTGTTTTGGGGGTATTTAAGCCACGTTAGTATCGAAAAAAAATACCACATGAAGCTGAAAGGTGGAAAATCCCACTATGAAACTGCACGAAGAAAAAGACTCTGAGTTTGCCTGGTGACTTAGTCCTCAGCTGTAGGATCTGAAATCTGTTGCTGAAGTTTCAACCCCTCTGTTTCCTAGTGACCACGGTGTAGTGTTTTAAAGACCTCTACCTCTCCCCAGTTTGAAGGCAGGCATATGAATGGGAACAGTTTGACATAAGATCTTGTTCCCAAATGGCACAACCCAGAAACTGCACTGAAGGGTGCTCAGGAAAGGCTGGTGGGACTGTTTGCAGTTAGGGCCACCCTGACAGTGGCAGGCAGCCAGAGAGGATGAGCTGAGTGAGATGTTTGGGGTCAAAGATGCTCTGTCACTTCAAGTTTTCTCAGAAGAAAAGCTTTTTCATTGAGCCCTGAGTTTTCTCTCCCTAATTGACAAAAATCAGTGGCCTTCTATGATGGAGTGACTACATCAGTGGACAAACGAAGGGTTACAGAGGTTATTTATCTGGTCTTCTGTAAAGCCTTTGACACAGTCCCCCAGAATTCTCCAAGCTGGAGAGGAGGATTTGATGGGTGGATTGTTAGGTGGGTGAGGATTGGGTTGACAGTCACACACGGAGTGTAGTGTCAGTGGCTCAGAGTTCCAGCGTACATCAGTGGTAAGTGGTGTCCCTCAGTGAGGATAAGGGTGTCTGCAGTGGGGCCTGTACTGGGACCAGCGTGATTTAATATCTTCATTAATGTCACAGATAAATGGATCAAGTGCACCCTCAGCAAATTTGCAGATGACACAGCTGAAGGATGCAATGTCCAGAGGGACCTGGACAAATTCTAGGAGAGAGCCCATGGGAATCTTATGAGGTTTAACAAGACCAAGTGCAAGGTGCTTCACTTGGGTCAGAGCAGCCCTGGTATCAGCACAGGCTGGGGATGGACAGATCAGAGCAGCCCTGCCCAGAAGGACTTGGGGGTGCTGGTGGCTGAGAGGCTGGACATGACCCAGCCATGGGCACTCACAGCCCAGAGAGCCAAACGTGTCCTGGGCTGCATCCAAAGCAGCGCGGCCAGCAGGGCCTGGGAGGGGATTCTGCCCCTCTGCTCTGCTCTGCTGAGACCCCACCTGCAGTGCTGCATCCAGCTCTGGGGCCCCAGCACAGGAAGGACGTGGACCTGTTGGAGTGAGTCCAGAGGAGGCCAACAAGATGGTCAAAGGGATGGAGCATCTCTCCTATGAAGACAGGCTCAGAGAATTGGATCTTTTCAGCCTGGAAGAAGACTTAGGGGTGATCTAATTGTGGCCCTCCAGTACCTGAAGGGAGCATAAAAGAAAGATGGAGACTTTTTACAAGAGCATGCAGTGACAGGACAAGGGGCATGGATTCAAACTGAAAGAGAGTAGATTTAGATTGGATATTAGGAAGGAATTCTTGACTGTGACGGTGGTGAGATACTGGAACAGGGTGCCCAACGAAGTTGTGGATGCCCCCAACCCTGGAAGTATTCAAGGCCAGGCTGGATGGAGCTCTGGGCAACCTGGTTGAGTGGAAGGTGTTCCTGCCCACAGCAGGGGGGTTGGAACTAGATGAAGTTTAAGATCCCTTCCAACTCAGGCCATTCTATGATTTTAGGATTCTAGGCTTTGATGCTCCTTATGCTGGGTGGTTACACCAACACTGCTAGCACTTCAGCAGGGCTCAGAAAGCCCACAGTGGTTTGCATAAAGCTGGGGCAGGGACTGAGTGGCCAAGGACCCCCTACTCAGAGACCTGAGTCAGGGCTGCTTCATGTTGTGAAGTAGCCAGCAGCACTTTTGTCTGTTTCCTTTGGAACAAAGTGAAACATTCCCACAATCCCCATTTTCCTACAGTGCATATGATGGATATGCTCACCTGAGTCTGATCAGTCTGCCAAACACATCCATCTGTTCATGAGTCAGTCACAAAAACAGGGCTTCCAAAACCAAAAGAGGGAGAATCTGAGGCATCCTGCGGTTTTCACCCACTTCAGTCAGGGAGATTGACTGCAGGGCTGCTGAATAATCAAGACACTTGGTTTTGGATGAATGACTGTGAGATTAGGAGCCATAATTTAGAGTGAAAGATTTCAGGAATGCAGCTGGATTAATTAGGTTTCACCATTAATTGAGCCCTGGAGGAAGAACAATTTGTTCTTGTTACTGCCAGGTATCACTCCTAGAAAACATACCAATGAGTCCTTGCTCTCAAAGCTAAAATGCAGCTCTGGTCCTCTGCTGAGCTTACGCTTCCCAGAGCTCTTCAAGGCTGACACTCCTTTTCTGGGACACCAAAGGCCTGGAAAAAATGCATCTGTATTTTTTTTATCCTGGCCTTCACCACTCAGCATGACACCTGACCACAAAATCTGAAAGAGGGAAGGTACCAGTAAGTGTACTGCTGAAACTTATTCTGTGTGGAGGTGTAAGCAACCTAGAGAAACCGAATTTTTGCTCATAATAGTTCATGGTTTTTCAGCAACATGTATTCAACATTTTAATTTGCAGAAAACTGCACAAGACTTAGCAAGTTTAATCCATATGTTAAAAGACCTCTTCAGAAAAAATACAACGTAAGAACTCTTTGCCCAACTCTTTGAATGTATTTATTTATGTTTGGATTTGTGGTAAGGAAGTCTCATGCTATAAATTTTTATTAAAAACATGTCATTAGAAATAAATAATACATTTATAGTCATAAATAAACCAGTAGTTTTTACACACACCAATGCTGGGCTTCCTCTTACAAAACTGGAAGCATATCTCACCATCTTTTTTTCTGTTTGTTTATACTTGATATAAAAGGATAAAGCTGCTGCATGAAGTTGATATTTATTGTGGGTTTCATATATCCCCAGACTAGTGTTTGTGTCTATTTTCCTAGTAATATTTATACAGGAAACGTACCCTTCTATTCTTGCTATTGATTTTGCATATGGTAAATGAGCTTGAACATTGCAGAAAGAATGTAATTGTAATGACAAAGATTAATACATTTGTTGCTTTTTCCTGCTTGCTCATGGGAATGACTGATTTGTATGAAAAAAGAATTATGCTTATAGAAAGGCTTGACACCACCAGCTAGTTAAAGGAAAAAATACATTATTATAGAACCTTGTTGGCTATGTGAAGATGTGTGTCCTAGTTTCTCAGATACTAGGAAGGCAGAATTCCTCAATGCTGTTCTCCTTTCTTGTTTCTGTTTCCTGCAGATCAAGCTGATGATACTCAAATGTCACACGGTTGATGTGTTTGCCGCTGGAGACCATTCGCAGCACAGTGTTGTCACAGCCAATCTTCATTTGGGCTAATTTGGGAAAAGAGATATAAAGGAGATATAAAGATACGTTTGTATGAGGGAGGGGAAAGAGATGTATGATGATGGGAATTATAAAGCACTGATACATACAATTTTGGAAATAAAGCAAATTTGCGTGTAGTAATGACCTGCTGGTGGTGATACTGCTGATTAACCTTTGTGTTTGTTAGTTTTGCTTGGGTATTGAATCAAATATCTTTCCCTCATGCAAATGCCACTCCACATGTATGTGCTACTGTTAGATACCATGAGTGATGGGTAAGGGTAATGGCACTCTATCCTAGACATAGCGTAAATTACCAACATTGAAATGTTTCCTTTTAGAAGGACGAGTAGGTTTGTTTGTAAGGACATTCTTCACAGGAACAAAGACATGTGAGAGTCCCATCAAGACAAACTCAAATGGTAGTGCCCAGCACGTGGACTCGCTCTGAGGGAAATCAAGTGTACCACTAACTGCTGCGTTAGCCGAGCCATTTGAGTGGAGGCTTGCCAAAGCCTCCTTGTTTGGGGAACTTGGAGCACCTTCCTCACTTGGGGAGAAAACTAGTGTGTCACTGGGAGAGCAGGAGCTGCTGAGATGGATTTTCACTTCCTTCACACCACCAGGAAAGGACATTTTAATCTCATTCCAGCGCTCAGTATTATCATTCTTTGAACAGTGCCTGGGCTGCTAAGGTGTGGTTTGATGAAAAGCAACAGAGACCAAAAGGGCCAGGCATGTTCCTGCTCTCCAACTCTGTGGAAATGCCATTTCTCCAGTGCCCTGTTGATACTCCTGAGATATGACAGGTGTGCCACAGGAGTTAGTTTGTTATATCACTGCCACACTTTGCAGTCTGCTGTTGAATATTAGGGAAACTGGGAACTCCAAGGCTTTTGAGGTATGTATTACACCTGCTGCAGAAAAGGCTTTGGAAACACTGAGTAAATGAGAGAAAAGCTCCTTTAAAAATACCGTGAAAATGTAGCAATCTGCCTTTGTTTGTTGTGAATTTCCAGACCTTTTTATGTGCTGACATTCTAATATTTATTTTTGTCATAGGACAAGAATTTTAAAAATATGTTTAATTTAGCCTTGTCATAATGATTACTGAAGGGGCAAATGAAGGTGGTCATGGCTGTGCTGTAACACATAGCATAACCACAGGCTTGAATAGCTTTAGCTCACATATTCTGCTAGATGTGAAGTTCACCAGTCTAGCAGGAAGTCCAGGTTGGGGGGGGTTGGGGGGTCTCTGCATTTCTTATTATGGTTAGTTATTTTATTAAGTGGAGGTAATTGGAAGAAGGAGTTCTTACCAGACCCGTGAAAGGAGTGACAGAGGTCAGCTAGAGGAAACATCTTGGATGGGTCTAAGCCAGCTCCTCCAAGAAGCTCTACAAAATCTCCCACTCCTGCACAGCCTGCAGATGGTTCCTTAAAAAGGCAGAGGCTAAAAGTTATTTACCATTTATCTACGAAATGTAGCAGTTCTCCATACATGATTGCAGCCAACAACAGGTTTTAGAAATCCCCCATGCTCAAAGCTATGTGAAATCAGTTTCTCATCCTCAGCAGTACTACCTTGATTTGACATTAGTAAGTTAATTTTCTTAAAGGATTCCAAAGAAAGACCTAAGTGGACTCTGAAAATTAGTGACAAGTAGATAAGGTATTGATTCAACAGAAAAGCAATCTGGTTCTGGATGCTTGGACATGTAATCAAATTAATGCAGGCATGGGCTGTGTGTATGCCTACATTCAGCTGGCAGGCAGGACCTTCAGTTCCACTCTACCATGCTTATTCCTAAAAAAATGCTAAAATGCACCATTGTGTTAAAGTTCAATTAAAGCAGAAATTTACAAAAAGAGTAGTTTTGTCTGAAAACAATGACTTACTGTGTATTAGAACCACGATTTTCCTGAAATTAATTTTGTTTGACAAAAATACCTTGCATGGACAACTTGAGCACCTTTGGGCTGTCACCTCTATGGTATTTACGTGCCTGGTTTCTTTATCTCCCTTTGCTGTTGTCCCTTTTCTGCCCACCACTGAATAAGTCAACTAATTCACTCGCCCATCTCTCAAAGCCTGGCTTGCTCAGACACTGGCAATCTCCTTGAGGAACTCGGGCTGCCAGAAGAAAACAAATTTCCTTCCTCTATTCTTCTGGATATACTGGAATTGGAACCTTCTTAGACCTCCCAGGCACAGGTATCGCCAACAGCTCCTGTCATCTTCTGTCGGTTTGTCGGAAGCACCAAACACCCCGGATCAGAGCAGATGGAGCAGCGGATGCTCAGCATGCGGAGCAGGCAATCAATTGTGAGCACGCTTGTATTTTCTCCGTGATAATTCCTTGCTATCTAATGTCTCCTTTCTCTCTTCAGAGCGTTTGCTGCTTTCATTAATTTAAATACAGACAGCTCTCGGGGAGAATGCTCATTTCTTTATAATGAAATCCTTACCCTTTATTATGGCAAGCAATCATTACATGCATTGATGGTACTTTGCATAATTTGATTGCTGTTGCAACATTACAGAGACAACAGCGGCAGAGACAGCCCCAGCTCTCCTCTCTGGGGAGAAACCCGAGCCCTCAGCATGCACACAAGCCCTCTGGAGCACACATGCCATAGCAGCCAGTGCCACAGGCTATCCCTGCTTTGCCCCTTCTCTCTTCCATGCCCAGGAGAATTGCACATGCTAGTATTTTCTTAGGAAATAAAGAACTCACCTTTAAAAAGAAGCCATTTAAATGTCCCAGGATAAGATCAGATATTTTTATCACCACTGGGTAGATTATGGAGAAGCTGCAGTTTCTGTGCTGGTGAGGAATGACCATGGTAAACCTTCCTGAGGGAGTCTGAGAGATGACATTGCAAGCTGGGATGCAGGAAAAAGAACAAGAGTTACTTGTCCAGTCATCACTGCATGTAGCAAAACCATGTAATTCCAGTACCAAAAAAGCAGAGATAATTTAATTACTGTGACTTACAACCAAATGCTGAAATATAAGTGTGGCATTTTCTGAGGTTCTTGCATAGCATTTGTTCCTCAAAAATTCCTTCCCCATTGTTTACTATGTAGCATGAGGTCTGGCAGAATTTGAGGGTGAAGCAGTCAATAGGGGCGCTTACACCCCAAATCTAAACACCAGGGGCTCATGCCGTCAAGGGCTCATACAGTTGGTTGGTTTGAAGTAGGCTAAACACAGGTGGAGGGAGGGATTTTGTTTAGTTTTGAGAGCTTATTGCCTGATTTTGCCAGCAACCCCCTAAATCGTAATCCTATTCTCCTCCTCTTAACTGGAGTTCCTCACCCTACAAAATGTCTCACTGAATTGAGAGCATGATTTTATCTTTAAGTTCAAACTTAAGAGTTCAAGTGAAGGAGTAATCTATCGTCTATGTGAGCTGCCCAAGGGATCCTTGACACAGACCTGGGGTCCTGCAGCTGCTTCAGCAGGACGGTGAAAGACACCAGCCACCTCCAGCAGTTGAATACAATAATCACATCCATGGGCATGAAGCCACGCCAGAGTGGGGACCCAGCTTGCAGGCTCAAGTCTGAATAACTTGGAGTAAGGACAGGACAGACATAGTGTCACCTTTTGTCTTTTTGTTTTGTTATTTTGCACAGTTAGGCAGATAAATCAGACTGGCCTGAACAATAATTGTTAAACGTCTTGTCCTCTCTGGATAAAACAACTCAAGTGAGACACTGGAACAGGTTGCACGGTCAAGTTGTGGGTACCCCACTGTTGGAAGAGTTCAACACCAGGCTGGATGGGGCCATGGACAACCTGGTCTAGCGTGTGGCATTCCTGGCCATGGTGGGGGGGGTTGAAACGAGATAATCTTTATGATCTCTTTCAACCCAAGCTGTTCTATGATGCTGTGATAGTTTGTGCCTTACCAGCTCAGAGGCTTAGGGAAAGAACTTGCAAATAGATCCTTGTGATCATATATCACTCATAACACTGAATTTACTGTTGAACTTTTTCAAATATTTTTTCCTCATTGCCCACCCAGATCTAGAAAATGCTGAGATTGAAGTTGCTAAATTAATACTATTTGTTCTAGCTAAATGTGTTAAAACATGCCAGTATTAGATTGGGAGGGGTCTTATTTGAAAGAAAGAGCCTTATGGTCTTGCATATTGAAGCCTGTGTGATCTCTTAAGCTCCTTTTTTTGTCTTTGGACACACGCTGAGCCTGAGTCAAGCTTGCAGGCATGCAGGTGTGCATGGCTCTTCTGGCCTTACTGCAGCCATGTCAGTGCGGATAATCGCAGAGAGAAAATTCAGTGCAGAGCCACATGTTATTTTTGCTTCCTGCCCCAAATTCAAGCCCCTTTGGTGGTATGAAATGCAGACTTACGGAAGAGATTGCTGTTTTTCTTGACTGTGACAGTAAATCCATTGCCCGGTTGCTGAATCCTGAAGAAGATCATTGCCACATTCTGTGATGATCTGATGCTCCTCTGAATATTCCCACTTTCACAGAAGTCTACGTATCTTTGAGAAGTGGTGAGGGGATGGTCCAAGGAACTGGGAAATTTCTCCCCCTTGAGTATCCATCCATCAAACACCTACAGAGGTTCAATAATTTAAAACAAGGCTTTTGCTTAATGCTCTGTTAGCAGAGAACAGAAACATGAAGTATAACAAACACTCTTTTATTTTGACGCCATATAACCTGTTCAAAACCACGTGCTGAAAACAAAAAATCTTTGTATTTATTGATTTCCTAACATTTAACTAATTATTCACACTTCAACTGATGTTTAGGAAAGGGATACATGTAACTTTTAATGTTGTTTTTATCTCCTTTGTGTGACAATTTTGGTTATCTTTTTTTTTTTTTTTAGGGTCAGCATTTTTTTTTTTTTTTGCATCTTTTTTTTTTTTTTT